>CM067375.1:88126909-88209468 GCA_034401795.1 Chaetoderma sp. LZ-2023a
ACGACACGACGATGTTGTGTGTGGGGTGGGTGGGGGCGGGTGGCTGGTGGTTGTGCTGGTGGGTGCGTGAGTGGGTGGGTGGGTTCATCAATTCATTGATTTAGTGATTCAATTAGTGAATGATCGATTGAATAGTTGGGTCATTGATTCATCGATTGAATTGAGTGACTGATTCATTGATCAATTAATTGATTGGTTGATTGATTGATTGATTGACTGATAGAATGAGTGACCCGATGAACAGGCAATTGCTTGACTAATTAGATGACCGCTCTTGGCATGTTTGACTGATTGATTTCCTATTTGTCGCATTGTGTAACTAATGTATTGAATGATTGTTCGTGTAATTTCAAGATCAATTGATCGATTTACTATTATTACTGTAATTAATATTTTTAATAGGGCCTATGTCCTTTAGGGAGAAGGGGATGTAAGTTGATGTCACCCATACGACAACCCCCTGAGTGGTATTACGTAGGCCCGAGGTTTGCCAACATAATGCTATGCATGCTCCGAAACGGTTGTAGTTCTTGAAACCGACATCTATTTGGCAACTCTGCGTCGGAATCTGCCAGTTGTTCTTGTGGGCGCAATGATGAATCTACAAACGACTACCTCTTACATTGTGCCCTTTTTAACGAGCAAAGAATCGTTTTCCAAAATCAGCTTACCTTGAACGATATTTCTCTTGCTAATCTTACGGTCAACCAGCTTCTTTCTATACGGGACTTACACTGCCAACTTGTAAATGAACAAACTGATCTGTAATGCGGTATGTCATTATATAATTAACACCAACCACTTTTAGTAGCTTCCCGTTCGCGAACTTATAGTTTAAGGGGTAAAAGGACAGCATCCCAACACGTACAGGTCGGGGCGAAGGCAGCATCTAGAGCTCACCTCTGCTATTCTTCCATTTGATCTTATTCCTCGCTCTCTCTATCTCTCACCCTTTCTCCCCTCCTCCCCCCCCCATCCCTCCCTCCCTCCCTCCCTCTCTCTCTCTCTCTCTCTCTCTCTCTCCCCACCTCACACTAAACATCCACACACTTATGCACACTAATAGACTACAATTAATTAAACTATTATGATTATCCGCCATTTTGTTGTAAAAAAGTTTTTGTATAATCTGTATGTGTATGGGAGACACGCGCATAAGACTCTAAGTCTTATTGTGCTTCCATCTGAACAAAAATAAATCACGTTTAAACCAAGTTGATAGAACTTTTACCCTAGTCCCAATTTGTATTCTATGCAATAAAATAGGTTTAAAACAAACCGAATTCGGTAGTGTTCGCTGTGCCGTTGGCCAGTGGGCACGTCAATTTCGAATTCCATATTGGACATACGCCTATGACCAATGGCGCGTTGGTATGCAATTATACATTTAGCCACTTCATGATTATTGCCCAGTTATGCAAATATTGAATTCGTTATTGGTCGGGCGCCATTGACCAACGAGCTCTACACTATCGAAGTTGATATTGTACCTGCGTTGTTAACCAACGGGCGAACCAATATCAAATTCAAGATTGCTCCACGTGCCATTGATCACTGGCGCAAATTCGATATTGGCGGATGTTCGAGTTTCTATTTCACAATGGTGATGGTGGAATTGCTTTAATCTCAAGAATACAAATATTCTGATTGGCTAGAATACGCTGATCTGAACCTCGACCCGCCCCCCCCCCCCACCCCCAATAAAATTAATAGCGTGACGGCGGTGCTTAACGGTAGAATTGTATTTATTTAATTTTGTAAAGATTGACAAATATTCTCATTGGCTAGGATGAGCGTCATTTCTCAATCGATACCGCCCCATAAAATTACGAGAATGGCTTAGGAGAACATTAGATTGGAATAAGTAATAATCGACCGAACTAGAGACTAATTTAAAGGTGCATATTCACACCAAAACCCAAGCCCAAGAAGTCACCTGGGCCCCCAGACAATCTGCGGCTCATTGTGCTCCTCAACAGCATACGGAAAATCCTATCCAATGTGACTCTATGCCGAATCCGAGACACGATCGATTACTTCACCGGATCATGTCAAAGTGGCTTCAAACGTGGACGCAGTTGCGCGGGCATTGTATGGGCTCAACGCATGCTTGTGTCGGTAGTCATGTCCAAACACTGGGACTTCCACAAAATGAGCATTGACATGTCACGAGCCTTCGACACAATTAAACTCTCAAAGATCCTATATGTACTATGTATGGTACAGGGACACAGCCACATCGATACACCAACACGAATGGACGGACATAGAGACACACGGTCACACGGACGCATCTGCATCAAGGACGCGTGCACGAATGCACGCGTACGCTTGACAATAGCCACGCCCAGTCACGCACACACTACGACACGACTACGGAATACGCTGAATGATGGAAACGCCCCATGACACGTGACAGACTCGATGGGACAGATCGTGAACCTTACAGCAATAAACGGGCAAATATATGTATAGACTATTAATCGACACGCCCACAATGGAGCAATCAGTGATTAGTTGGAATGGACACGGGCAGAGTATAACTCTTGCAATTCAATGTAACCATGTTGTAATATGCTGCTTTACGATTGTATTATATACGTTAATTAGTATTATTCAAATTAGTTAATTAAACTCATAGAACACATTCACGCGCATACATGCCCGCCATCACTTAATACACACACATTTGTTGACATAACGACAACATCATATTTAAGAGTGAATGAATGTTGACGACAGAGAGTTAGAGTTAAAGTTAGACAGTGGGAGTTACGGTTACGGACTCGGACAGACCTCGACAGCGGTCGCTGACCGCTGGTGACGGCTAGTGAGTAGTGAGATTGTCAGCTGTATAGTTAGCAGGCTGGTCAGATAGAGAGCAGACTTTAAGGTTAACTTTGTTATATTTTATTATAATACTTCTCTCTTAGGAATCGATTGTAGTTAAGTAGAATAGGTTTAGTATAGGTAAGCGACACGTGACTAGAATTTGGAGTTATATGTGTAAACTATAGGATTAAGAAAGTTCAGTAAACAAGTCATCATCAATAGAATACAGCATTGTTTCATCCATTCCATAAATCTCCTATAGAAGGATGATCCCGGTCAGTACGCGGGTTGAGACGGTGGCGAGCTAAATCCCCCATAATAACCACCAGCCGGGCTACCCGTCTGCACAACCACCGGTACCATATATGCCAGGCCAGTTGCAATGAAGATGAGCTACGACTAGTGAAACTACTACTGCAGACACCAAGCTGAGAGTACGAGTCAGGTCAGTGAAGTCTGTAGAGTTTGAGACATCAATCGGCTCCCCACAGGGAGATGGTCTATCTCCGGTGCTTTTCACCTGCTACCTTGCTGCCACATTGAAATCTGTGAGGGAACGTTTCACAAGACCAAGCTGCAAGCAAACTAAGAATTAAGAATCACTTTATGAATGAATCCAAAACAGAGTTCACCCACATATACTTATCGACAAAGCATAAAACTATAGAAAATGACGACCCACTCCGTGCCAGCGAACCATGGAGGAAATGTATAATCCTGGGCTCACTACTTTGCAGTACTGCTGACATTTCTGCACGCTGCGTCAATGGAAGCATTGCTTTCCAGTCGTTCTGGAAGCTATGGAATCGTAGATCAAAGATGCCCTTGATAAAGAGACTACGTTTATACAATGCAACCTGCGTTTCCTTGAAACTGTATAAATGTAACAGCTGGGCAGCTCCAAAGGCAGCTCTAGACACACTCCATGCCTGCCACCGCACAAACCTATACACGATCACTGGACACCGATGGCCAGACAGCATAATTTCCAACGATGCACTATACAAGATGTGTAATACGTCGCCGCTGTCTGTAAAAGCCGCCCAGCAAAGATGGTCCATGTGTGGCCATGTGCTAAGGATGCCAGAAGAGACACGAGCACAGAGAGTCTTGTAATTCGCCCTACTCGGAACCAGCAAATACAAAGCCAGGAGAGGACGTCATTGCATAAATTTGCTAAGGGTGCTACGAGGTGACCTCAAGAAAGCAGGACTCGGTACACTCAAGTCAAGAATGGACCTGAGGAAGCTAAGGATTTCGGCTGAGGACAAGACACAGTGGGCAAAAACGAAGGACTGGTTGTAGCTTTAGGATGTTTCTACTACTACAGCCGCAGAATACAGTAATCATATATACATACATCCACACCAAAATGTGTGAAAATAAAATTGTTAAAATTGTATACTTTTAGAGGCTTAAATTGTGTGCCAAGATGTAATGAAACGAAATAAACATTAACATATAATGACATCATTCTATATAAATTAATATAATTTTCTTAGTTGTGAATTTGAATTAGGGTCTCGTGTCTCTAATTTAATTTCATAGCTTTAAAAAAATTTATATTAACTTTTGCGGGGTGAAATCATCATATGCTAAGATTTACTTAGTTTCATTACATCTTTGCCCACAATTTAAGCCTCTATAAAGTATACAATTTTAACAATTCTATTTTCGCGCATTTTGGTGTGATTATGCACCTTTAAGCGACTGACGACAGAGCGAGTTGTGACTGAATGAGTGACGAAATGATTGAATGGCTGAGTAAGCGGATGAGTAGCTGTGCCCGTGGGTGTCTAGCTGAGTGGGTGGCTCGGTCGCTGGCTGACTGACTGACTGAGTGACTGAATGAGTGGGCGGAAAGGTAATAGGATGGTGAGTGCGTGTGTGATTGGTAAGGGTATGCATGTATGCATTACCCATGCATGCGTGAGTGAGATTGTGTGGCCGAATGAGTGTCTGGGTGAGGGAATGCGTGGGTGGCTGAATGGTAGTGTAAGTGGTGTGGTAATTGGCTGAGTATCTAGGCGAGTGGCCGCGTTAAAGGCTGTCTGGATGAGCGTGCATGCTATAGCCGCTGGGTGCGCGCGTGGCTCTGCCGCTACTGCTTCCGGGCATTGCTGCCGATGCAGTTGCTGCTGCTGGTCAGCCAGCATCTGGATTGGGGAGCGGTTGCCGTGCATCTCTGATGTCCGCAAAGCCAGACCTCCAGGGCCAGTGGAATGATCACGTTCCAGTGGGCTCATGCAGCCATCGCTGCGAAAATTGAACACTACCGTATCGTCCCGGCTGTTCGTGTCCCCAGTGTGTCTAGCCGTCCTTTAGAAGGTGGAGAGGACGGTGCTAGCACATTTTTTTTACTTAATAGACGTAACAAACAATTTTGTTTGCTTGCTACTTATGAACGGTGTACGTAAAAACAAAAAGTGGTGTGTTGGTTTTATATCTCGCTAGAGGTACCTAACTGATCTAGTCACCCAGGTGGGGAAAAAGTCCGGGCATGGCACGTCAGTTGGTTTAATATAAACTATATCTACCTCAGGCTGGCCAAAATTAATTGGTTTGCGAGAGGAAAGTGCCTAATGTGGGCCTTCGTCGCAGGAAAATGTTTACAACGCAGTAGCGGAGGAAGAGAGAAAATAAGGAAGAGAGAGACGTGTCCTACGGTGAACATACAGGGCAAAAATTGAGATGCCACCATTAAGATGTAGGGGAAGAATGGATACCCTTACCACTTGAGTGGGAGGAGGTTTACGATGGTAAGAGAACCGTGCCTTGTGTAAAAGACAGCAGGAAGGCAGCCGACTATAAAAATGCAAGGGAAGAATGGAGGTACCCTCACCGTTTGTGAGAAGACAGCCTGAGAGGCGTCCGACTATAATAATGAGATGAAAAATTAGTTTCCCCTAACACCTACATGGATAGGGATATATAGTTTTGCGAGAGGAAAGTGCCTTGCGCAGGCCTCCGTCAAAGAAAAATACCTTCAAATCCGAAGCGGAGGAGGAGAGCGATAAAAATGGCCGCCCTCCTATCTTACAAAGTTAAAAAAAGATTATCATGTGTTTTTATCCTAATGTAGTTATTTTTTGTTTTGGTGCGTGCGGTTTGTACGTAAAGATACGCACGTATCTTATGGAATCCAGCACCGTCATCTTGTGTGAGTTAAAGATCTATTTTAGTTGGTACCATTCCAATCTTTGCGGACCTTACGAGGGCCTAGACTAACATTTGAGTTTTAAGTCCAAGCACATATTTTTAGGCCGCAAAAACCATACCACCAATTGTCTTTAACGAATACGTCTCCTGGCGAGGATGCTCGGTACCGTTGCCGATACCCCACGGAGCATCTCGCCTCAGACCGACAGCGTGCACCATGTTGTCTGGTGGTAGCTTCAGAGTCGCAGAGCGATCCATCCACATACCGCATCACAACTACAAATAACAACACATGGACAAGTCATATTAACGGAAGCATGTTTAGAAAGCGGTCTTTAGCTTACTTATGGCGGGGAGAGAGAAACGTATTTCCATCTATGGTGGCTTTCCCACATAGCGTGGTGAGCTCTAATGCTTCACCCAGTCACCGTTATGAGTTAGATGGCGGTCCGTGTCTGTATCCGTCACCTGATGTTTCGAGTACGGACCGTATGAGATCCGTAACCTGGTGTTACCATTTAGTTGCTTTAGGTTTGGAGAATTTTGCCCAAAGTCACGGCTGGGACTGCAACAAATTGCATTATTTATACTTTCGCAGTGTTTCCTACTTTGGCATAAAAAGGCTTGCTTAATAGGTATCCGAAGATAGACGGAAGATGGATGTGATCAACAAATTGATTCTGGCCGGCAAGACACCTGCTGTAGTTTCTCGATTCGGTCCTAACCATTGTGACAGTGGGAATTCAAACAATTATTTCGGCTAGACGGCCAGAGAAGCATAGACAAAGGCAGTTACTCATTGCTTTATTTTAGGAGGCCAACTATAAAAATTAGTAGTACCGTTTATACAACGGTCTTATAACGGTCTTATAAAACGGTAAAGAAGAGTTTTTAATAACAATTCTCCGCTTTTTAGAGTAATCGCCCTTGACTAGCTTAAAAACGTATCCTATCGAGCTACCATAGTTCTAGGCTATCATAGTTCTAGGTTTAGCGGCCGCATGTCATGTTCTCCGAGAGAGCATGAGCAGTGACCCTAATATAAAATTGTTGCCGTGGGGAGAAAACATGGTGATGCATTTGTTGTTGATATATAGTCTAACCTAGGTGAACTGCGGTCTAAAAAAATGTTTTTGTTTTTACTGCTAACTAACAATATGGGCAGAATGCATATTTACATTTATACATTCATTGAAGTATAAGGCCTATTTGGCCTACGGTGCCGTTTAATTGCTGGAACCGTTTACAATGCATAATAGTATGTACAATATCATCTTAAAGCGGAGGTCGCATCTGACTTTACGGTACCATTTAATGCATATCCCTATGTAGTGCACCGCTTAATCATCAGTGCAATTTACGTCACATGTAGTCTTTGCACTGCTTTCTTGTGGTGTGAGTTAATGCACCGTGTAGCTGCCGCCTGGAGAATTACTGCAGGATGCTGGCCGGTATGTTTCATACTCAAGAACAGTGAAGAATAACGCCATCACTGGTGGCCAATGGATTGTGATACATAGCACATAATGAAAAGTTCACTGTATCACCGTTATGCTGTTTGTGCTTTAAGAGTGGCGGTTGTCTTCATTGTGTAGAGACAGTAAGTACATATTATATTTGATTATTTTCTCGGCGCAAGACGATCCACGCCGTTTAGATCTTGCGGCGCGTAATGTGATGTCCTTGTCTGTACTACGGTCAAAACATAAATTCAGTGATGCTTGATGCGTCCATTGGTTGCTACCACAGTTTCTGTCGTGGTACGCCATATCTGGCGAGACATTTAAAACACCACCATTCTTACATACTAATTTGGCTGGCCACAATGAAGATACCACTGGTGACGGTGGTGAAATAAGGAACTTTCTTCAAACTATAATTATCAATTTCTCATTTGGTACCCTTATCACACTATAGCTAATAATATAAAAAAAACATCAACATTGCCTATATCTGCTGCCGCCGCCGCTGCCGCCCATGCTGCTGATGCCGCCGCCGCCGCCACCACTGTTGCTAAACATCAGTCAATGGTCTATATTCATAACTTCAGGAAGCAAACATTTATATCAATACATGACGTCATAAATGCGTGCGAATCAATGGGCTTGTTAAGTGATGACGTATTTCAGGCATTGATCTATATACTAACAGTATATTAAAACACGAATTTTAAAAACAAATAAGATTTTTATTAAAATATGAATTTTAAAAACAAATAAGATTTTTATCACCCACGACGCGCGACGTTTATTATAATATCGTCTGTTTTTATCGCTAACGACGCGCGATGCGCGATGACATTTATAGAACACCATAGCAAGCACAATAAGTACGCTTATATAATCCGCAATCCTTTCTACTAGTAGTTTGCTACATTTAGGTCAAATGTATTTGTTTGTACGTTTGACTCCGAGACAAATCTCGGTACAGAGACAGCAGAAAGTAAACATCATCCGGCAGTGCTTGTAATCTTGGAGGCATCTGACAGGAAATTATCGAAAAATTAACAGCAATTAAAAGCGCCGTCTGAAGTGAAGTACGAGCTCAGTAGATATTTTGATTATTACGTCAACTAAGAGGCACGTGCGCATTGACTGGTCACGTGCATCTTGAAATGTCATGTGCGTCTTGAATATATATTTGTAGTCTTGAACATAATATGAGAATATAGGCGTTGCCTATAAGCGCACGCAGACATCATTTATTGCCTAAATAAATGGGAGGAATTTGTATATGGTCGAAATGTCATAAATACGTATGCCCACATGTATTGTAAATTTGAAGCTAATTTTTCATCATTCTTGGACGACATTCCGGTAAATCCAGGCCCACGATATTCACAACAGTCAGTGATATCCGCCAGCACGCACGCACGCACGCACGCACGCACGCACGCACGCACGCACGCACGCACGCACGCACGTACGCACACACAGCCCGACCCCCCCCCCCCCCCCATCCATCCACCAACCCCACCTCCCCACCCCCCACTCTGCCCCTACGGCCGATGGTAATTCACCTACCTTTCCAGAGTATCCATCATCATCTGACGCCAGATGACGTCATCGTCAGCTAAGCGATGTAGGATGACGTCATAATCATTACGTCATAAATGATTCTATTAGGTCCGGCTTTAAATCGTAATAGTCTAACACGTTGTAAGAATTGTATGGCTCTAATATTTAATAAACACGCTGTTGAATATTTTGAAACTAATTTGACTGGGCGCTAAAATTGATAGTCAGAGAGTTGAGAGATCGATCGATCCCAGCACGGGCGCGGTATGGGTGGAGCTTAGCTAAAGATGGGCAGGGCATGGCTAAAAATGGAAAGGTCCGTTGTGTGGGTGATACAGCGTCACAGAGATGGCGGATGGTTACGACAGTGGTGATAACGCGGCATATCTTCATGAAGAGTGTCACATTGTGCGGTTTATAAGGCTTTGTCGAACCGCTTAATTATTTACGTATAACTTCTGCAGATACAGCATCTACAAGTAATGTTTACTAGTTAACCCTATAATCGCTAAATTCCGTCAAGAATAACAAAATAGATGCTTATTGAAAGCCCATTTGCAGGCCATGAGAAGACTATTTTTGACAATTTTACCACTGGAAAGACTGGCTCGGTTAGCGAGCCGCCAGTCATTCCAGAGGTAAAATTTCAAAATTAGTCTTCTCAGAGCCTGCAAATGGACCTTCCTCAAGATAACAGATGAGGTCGGTTTTTTGCAGACTTCTTTATGAAATTGTTCCATAGCTTAAGTAATTAAACAGAAACAGAAGACAACACTAACAGATGAAACTGATTCTAGCAGAAACATGCATGTTTCAATCTGAAATATGTTCACATCGAGGCTACGTGTGAGGCGCAATAGCAGAATATATAAACAATATCTTCGCATAGCAAATATACGTTTAAGCTACATGGAGCACACGATATACAGATTGGTTGGACCTCGTTGTGGTGAATAATGTCTTTTAAAAGCATAGGAATCCCTAACATTAGATGAGCGAAGGAAAATCTTTAGTCGATTTTACAAACTTGGGGATATAAATATACAAAGAGATATTGTCAATTCTCACGTTGCGTCAATCGAATCTAAGTACAACTATGTACAAACAAGTTCAAATACAATGAAACCAAACTTATTACATACAACTTATCGAGATAAAGCCAATATCTGCAAAGTATTCTTTATGCACAAATTAAACATCACAAACAAACTTGTTCACAACAATAGTATACCAAAACGGCCTTGGAATTACAGAATATGTCAAAACATGGCGCGCCATTGACGCGACGGATAACATCAACAAATATTCTCGATAATAGTAGGAAACTTATTTCTTGCTCCCAGCTGTAGAATTGCATCCGGGCGGAAAGACTTGGCTAGCTAATAGCTGCAAATTCAACTCGCGCACACACGCACACGCACGCACGCACGCACGCACGCGCGCACGCACGCACGCACACACACACACACACCAACCCACCCACCACCACCCCCACCCCCGCCCGCCCGCACGCACGCACGCACACCAAAGGACGCTTCCATAGCTTACAAGAAATCTATTAACGCCCTTTAAATTTTAAGTTAGGCTCGTTTCATCCCAAAAATGTTCAGTGCAATTTGTTCTATGCCCAATATGCATATATAAAGCGGGGAAATGAGGACGCGACTGTTGGCCAAAGTATGCAATCTATTTAATGAATAATACTCAGGCGAGAAAGATCATAGTAAAACACAAACATAAATTTTGGCCAATTTTGATGAGGTCTAAAAACAGAGCCTAGATGGAATTTGGGTAAATTTGGGGGTTCTGATTACGAATTTCTCTTGTTTGTTCGTAAATTTAATGTAAATACTTAAAA
This sequence comes from Chaetoderma sp. LZ-2023a, assembly GCA_034401795.1. Classification (NCBI taxonomy): domain Eukaryota; kingdom Metazoa; phylum Mollusca; class Caudofoveata; order Chaetodermatida; family Chaetodermatidae; genus Chaetoderma; species Chaetoderma sp. LZ-2023a. The sequence goes on from CM067375.1 coordinate 88,137,776, forward strand.
TTGACAATAAGGGGAATTATTTGATTTTTTAAATGCAAATTTTAAAATTTTAAATTCACTGTCAAAACAGCTTAAACGTATCCTGCTTGTGAACCTTGGATTGCAAATATGTATTTATCTCATAGTCAGACCAGTAGTATAGTGGGGTTCTAGTCACTATTGTTCTTTTCGTTTGAATGTGTTTTTAACCAATCAAAACGCTGCATTTATAGTCGCTATTCTTTGGAGAACATTGACGACTATAACGCCACATTTTCTAGATAACAATGGCGACTATAATCACACGTTATTGAGAATCTGCATCACTCTGGAATGTTCTATTATTTTGAATTAGTTAACCCTTAAAAGTTGTGTATTTTACGTTTAAATGTAGTGGCGGCGCTCCCCCCTCCATGGTTATCTACCGTGGTAATGTAAAAATAATAGAGTTTAAGAGGATGAGTGATAATAGTAAAATAATAGAGTGGTATTGATAATAGTAAAATAATAGAGTTTAAGAGGTGGTCTGATAAGGGAGGTCGTAGGAGGAGGAGGAGGCTGAGGATGAATGCAATGCCGGACGGCCGGTCTCTGCCTGACGCTGTTCTCTGCGCATATTTAAGTGCGCTTGTATAGTTCGCTATCGCTATTTGTTCTTTTTTAAAGCAATCGTATAGAGATTTTAAGAGAATAATTTTAAAAAGCATTTTATATTAACGAGGAGTAAATAAGTGTGTGTTAAACACATAACAAAATGGCAGATAATTTAAGCGCAGATATTAAAGAATGTGAAGATGCTGTTAATGTGATTTTGCAGCAGATGCGTGACTCTGATGCGCCAAGATTAAACCGTTCCTATTCACCTGATGAACGTGTGGATAACCTTTTATATCTGGGATCTATGTTGTATGATCACGACTTTTCAATTCTGCACGTATCTGATGAGCATAATAACATTGCATTACGTGATGTTAACGATAACGATGTCAACTCTGTTCCTGATTACTGTTAAGTCATTCCTGATCAGTCTATTACCGATGCTGATGTTTTTAATTATTTTGATGATTTATATGATTATGACGCAATCATACCTGCACAACCTGCTTCTACCAATGATCATACCGAACATACTAAAACTGAACTAACTATTCCTGATCTGAGTACCGTACAATCATCATTTTTCAATTATCCTCATAACGAATGTGACGTAATTGATCCTAATTATTCGACCGATGTACTCGGCCACGATCTAAATTTAATTGACATTGTACCTTTCGCTAATGACCTATCTCATGATTTAGCATGCCTTCCTAACGATTCCGACTTAAATTTATTTGATGCTATGCCAGTTCCTGTCTGTATTGTTCCTTCTGCTAATGACATATCACAGGATTTTGTATGCCTTCCTAATGATTACGAACTAAATTTATGTGATGCTGCGCCACATCCTGACTGTATTGTGTCTTCTGCTAATGACATATCACCGGATTTAGCAGGCCTTCCTAATGATTCCGAGCTAAGTTTATGCGATATGCCAGACCGTTTTGCGTCTTCTGCTAATGACTTATCTCTGGATTTAGCATGCCTTCCTAATGATTCTGACCTAAATTTATTTGATGTTGTGCCAGTTCCAGACTGTATTGCGCCTTCTGCTAATGACTTATCTCTGGATTTAGCATGCCTTCCTAACAATTCCACTTATCGCATCAATGTTCCTACTCATCAATCTCTTATTGACATGCGTGCAAATCATACGTCAGATGAAATTAGTCTCATCACTGATGAAATCAGTCAATGTATATCAAAGAATATAGTGCTTACAGATGATCTACTTAATCGTTATTTACAATGCGTTCGCTATGAGCACGCTGAAATCGGAGGGTTGGTAGTTGATTATACTGACTATATATCTGTGGAGACTGTTCGCAAATACTGCAGTAAAAAGTTTCATCTCGAAGGTACTGAATATAATGTATCTTTTAAAAGTTATCCTATAGCCAATACACCACTTTCTCATTCTGAGTTCATGTCAGGCATCTTTCAATCTTTGCTCGATATGTATAGCGAATATAGTTATGTTCAGCCGAATGATCACGTGAGAATCGAGTTGATTCACCCTTCTTTGGAAATGCCGATAGCGGTGGATTTTAGGCTATGGAATGAAATTACACCTGACATAATTTTAGAATCAGTGGAAAAAGTCATTCAGTCAAATACTGATTGTAGGTTATCAGAGGGTTTTGAATTTCACGTTTTTCGTGTAGAGGACTACAACTCAGGTGGGCGAAATGATACTCTCCTAGGCGCGATCGATTCCAGAAAATTAAATTTATTAAATTTACATTCATCTGATTTAGATGCGTACATGCGTATAAAAAATGTATTATACCCGTATGCATCGAATATCCATTATGTTTCACGGCAGGAATATTTTTAGTAATAAAATTTATTGAAAAAATGAACAAATTAATCTCTGCAAAGGAATGGCAAAATTTTAGACGTAATAAAACATATTTGACACATGTGGCGCGTGAATATCATACGGCTTGTAGTATTCCTGTACGCGAAATTAATAGTACTGATTGGAACAAATTTCAGGAACATTTTCGCAACCAATTTTCTATTCAAGTCTACTCGGAGTCAACGCATGAACGCCTATTCGGTAGGGCTTCCCCGAGTTTACCGTGCATAAATCTTATGCATTTAGAACGTGATAATCATATATCCTTAATCACGTCTATGGCTGCATTTCCTATGGTACGTAATTACTGTATGCGGTGTAATGTGTCATACGGTCATGATCACTCATGCTCTGCACGCTGTCGTAGTTGTCAGACACCTTGTTCTGATAAAGGATCTTGTACGTCTACAGATGCTACGCATAAGATAATGTGTACTGATTGTCATCGTAAGTTTTATAACCGTCAATGTATGGTGAACCACCTCTCTAATGGGACCTGCGAAATGGTGAAGTTGTGCCCCCACTGTTTCAGTCGCATACGTAAAGATGATGATGAACACGTATGCGGTATGACAAAATGTCACACGTGTAAAGAAAAGTTTGTTATTACTGAAAATCATACATGTTATCATAATGTAATTGAAGAACCTATTATGTCATTATTCCATGCACGCTCTATGCGTACGAATGCCGACAATTGTAGTTACGAATGTTTTCAAAAATACATCATTTACGACACAGAAACATATTTATCATCTATTGACAGTAGCAATACTAATATTCTAGCTGAGCATAAAGTCAATCTCGTGGTTGCCAACATATGTTGTGATGCGTGCTTCGAGCAACCACTCAAAGACGATTGCTCTACATGTCATCGAGGCACGAACTATGGATATATTCGCTTTCACGGGTTAGATGCGGTGGATCAGTTCGTTAGCTGGTTGACACGTGCTAAGGCTGCGCGTATCGGTAAACGAATCGATAGAAAATATGCTTTCTCTGACTACTTGGTGATCACTCACAATGCACGTGCCTATGATTCTCTTTTACTCCTTCAATGCATTTGCAAAACCACTAATACGCATCTTAAACCTACAAATATTATCATGTGCGGTCGTTCAGTTCTCTCATTTGACGTAGGTACTATTCGGTTTATCGATTCCATTAACTTTTTCCGCCTTTCATTACGTAAGGTGGGCGATGCTTTTAATCTTCCTGTTCGTAAGGGGACATTTCCCAATCAGCTCAACATGCCTCAATATTGGGGTACGGTAATACCCTTTCCCGAGAGGGAGATATTCTGTCCACAAAATATAAATGCGAATGAATTAATCGAATTTGATCGCTGGTACAACTATCAGATATCTAGACACGAGTGCTACAATGTCGATAAAAATCTCATCGAATATTGTAATGATGACGTATCTGTCTTACGTTTAGCCATGTCTAGATTTAAGACTTTATTTTCTGAATCGACGGATGGACAAAACCCATTTGTGACAGGGATAATGGCTAGCGGGAGTGTGTAATGCGGCCTATCACACTTTTAGTCTGTCAGCTTGTGTACCTTATATGCATTTTTGGGTATAGTAGCTGAAACTTTCAGGAAGTATTTTCATGATATCAAGATACATGAAACCACTTGATACCAATTTTTCCTATCTATCGATAAGCCGCCATCTTGGATTTCAAAATGGCCGCCATATTCAAGTTAGTTTTCTACTTATATCGCCGGCTGTTTATTGGCATACATGATATCAACGTACATGCCACACTCTATAGCATGTGTTTGCATTAGGGATTCATGTAAAATGATAGAAAATAAGATAACAAACAACAGTGTCCCCTAGAATGGCCATATTGAATTTCAAAATGGTCGCCGATATGGAAAAACCCCTATTAAATTACAGAAAAATTATCCAACTGGTCCTTGCCTTAAAATGAGTAAGACTTTACATTAATTGGTATATGTTTAGAGGAAAAAAAGAACATATATACATATATACATTGTATACACCAGTCATGAGCAATAGCAGGTTCAAGGAACATGGGCCCCTGAACATTAGGGGCCCCACCAGCCTGCAATATTATTTTATGTAGAAGTTTTGAACCCTCTTTCTTTAATAATAATGCGACCAGAAATACCCCCTCCATCTCCTGCATTCTGATCATCTACTTTCCCAACTTTAATGGTGAGTAGCACTCAGAACCACCCCATACTGCAATGGCATAAACAAATGTGCCTTGTGTAGGGGCTTAAGCCCTAAAGATTTTGGCAAATATTTTTCAATTCTGCACAATCAACCAAATGAGAGTCTATAATATATACCTCTGAGAGCATCTAAATTTTAAAAAAACCTCTGGGGAGGACATCCAGAATTGGGGCCTACACACGTTCTGACCAAGGGCCCCCAAACGACATTGCTACGCCACTGGAATACACATTACTCACTTGTAATATATCCAAAATAGATACCTTTTTTACCATTTATAACATTTAAAAAATAATCTTTTGATCTTTTGGTTACGACGGCCGTTTGCCACCTCGTCCCAAACTGCAATTTTTCTACTATTTCTTTGACCAAAGCTGATGATTCAACAACAATTCAAATTCGCTTATTGTAAATATAATACACTGAGGTCCTAATTTTGAGATCAGTTTGCATCATCTGGGTCAACATAACTACTTAAGTTCTGGCAATGGTCTTCCTCTCCTTCACACCGGCACAGTTCTGTACACACTAGACCTTTTAATCGACATGAACATCTACCTGAAGCGCACTTATTTGTTGAGCTTGGGTTAGTGGTACCACACGTACACCTCACTAACTCAACCACCGCTGCAGGGGCTGGTGTAACCTTGGATAACAGTGGTACAAGCCTGTGCTCTTCCTTCACCCAGCCATGCTGTAAGGGATCTGGTGATAGTGGACTGACAACAAGGTCTTGTTCCCACACCGAAGCTTGGCAGTGAGCATGCTGGATATGCTCAACCCATGTTCCACGTGTCGGTGGTAGCATGTCGACACCTTTGTTCATGCCCTGTTGTTTGAATAGGTGCCATCTGAGGTGATGCGGCTCAGTAATGTGAACATTCTTCTTACAGAATAACCTACATAAAAAGGAAATGCACCCATTTAATGTATCATTAGAAGGCTGGGTGTCACAGCCGAGGCCGGATATTAAAGTTACAATCTTGGTATCTGCTTTTAGAAAGGCTTCTAAGCACGCTTACTTAGACTTTCCTCTTATCTTGCCTGTGGTATCACAACCAGTGAGAGCATGCCATTTGCAGAGAGAATTTGCTCTCTCCAGTCCAAGAGCATCATAAATAGGTTGAAGTAGAACTAGTCGTCGTCGATCACCCGTGCCCATCACCAGGGCAGATTTCTTGCCAAGGAGAGCTGTACGTCTCAGCGCAAGAATCAAAACATCTGCATCCTGACTGTAAATGTGAACAGTATATCCAGCTTTATTTGCTTCCACTGCATTCAAGATCATTAAGGTATCGGCTTCTTCTTGTATACTGACACCAGGAGTGGCATTATTGGTGTAGTTGGACATCACTTCTTTGCGTGTGGCTGTTATCATACACGTTTTAGAATCGTCTATTAATCTCTGTGCAAGATAAAGTGTCAACGAATCTTTTGTAGCTACACTTCCAAGGAATACTTTTAATTCAGGAATTTTGGTATTATTTTCTACATTATAATCTTTTGGCTGTGCCTTTCCACCCCTGCGTCAGTCATGTGTTGATTCCTTTAATGAGCCAACGACAGCGTAATTGTCAAAAATTACCCGTACAGAATTGTAATTACGTGATTTGATATCAATGAGCTCAACATAAGCTTTGCCAAGGGCTTTACCATTTTCAAATGACTTCACAGGCATGATTTCTTATACTACGGCCATACCGTCTACAATTAGACAGAGCTGTGCATCTGTGGAACCGTATGCACCATCTGAAATTAGATTGTCTTGGCAATCCTCCATCGGTGACACTGGAAGATTCTCTAAGACAGTTATCAATGAGCCTTTATTTAATGTTGGGTGCACAGAACCATCTGGTCTCATTAATGTCTGATTACCAGTCGTAAATTCGTAATTACTAATCACCTCTTCCATATCTATTTCACGAGATGAGTGCGCTACAACAAGTAGTCGAGACATTAGACCAGACGTTGCCTGGAGGGTTAAAACATCAGACTTTGCCTGTACTTTAACCTCCTTGGTTGTAGAAGTACATGTAAATGACTTACATTTTTGTCATCTTGTCCCAAAGATTTGTATTTCCACATATTCTTTCATCAACAAATTTCTGCGTTGCAGATTTTCTCAAGAGCTCACAGGACAGGATGCTTTCCTCAACAGCTTTAGGAACTATCTCATTAGTGTCAACCTTAACCATTGCTGTATTGCCACTCTTGAATATTCCACAAGGTGCTAGGACATCAAATAGCTTTTTAATAGCTTGTTCTTGCCTGAGTGGTGTTGACTTATTGAGTTCATGGTGATCCATTTTACTCTGTTTCTTTAATTCAGCCATTGCCTCTGTTTCATTGGCAATTCGTGCTAATTCTGGTGCGCACATACAAAACTTCAGAAGAGTAGCAGGAGACTGAGTGATGCCACCAACAGCACCCTGACCTTTGAGATGTTTGTTTACATGTTCTTGAGCATGATCAATACCGATGTGGGTGAATGGTATCTGGTTGGAAGTGTTCACAGTGAATTCATGTGCCATAAAGACCTGCCAGATTTCTGGATCAGTAGTTTGAAGCCGACACAAGTCGTGCAATATATTCTGGAATATTCTGTGCATAATCATGCCTCCCATAAGCAAAGAAATACACAATTAGTTTTTCAAGTGACGACAGGTGAATGAACCAGTCACCTAGCCGGGTAGCACGCTGGAATTGCAGTAAGGTCAAGACCTGTTTCATGTACATTCGTGCCCATTTGAAAATGGGCTCTGTGTTGTGCTCAGCATCAGAGTCGGCAAGCTGTTTCTCTATATTAAGTGACTCAAGTGTGATTAATAATCCCTTATGTGACTCACGAATGCTCTGTTTCGATGTGCATGCATCAGACAGTATTTTAATACTCTCTTCAAGAGCTACGTGGACAGCAGGCCTTTCAGCAAAGAACTCTCCTATCGAAAGATCGAACAATACCTGCAGGGTGACTTCGTGAGCTTCCATAGCTCTGTTTTCAATGATTCCCATTTATAATTTGATTAACAGTCACAGAACTGTACAAACCTGCTTCGACCCAAGCCTCGTCAATCCCACTTCCTTCTATGGCCTTTCCCAAACATCTGAGAGCACATAATGAAGTGTGGAATGCACCTGGACACACAACAAACTGATCCTTGAACCGTGAATCCAAATATTCCAACTTCAACACTCGTTTGTATAGATCCATGTCAAATGTGACAACAAGCTTCTGCCCATTACCAGACACCAGTCTGTTCAATCTACAAAGTTGGTCTAAAGTGGTAACCAGGGTTGACCATTCGTGGGCGGGGGCATTTATGATAGGTAGAGTAAATGCCTTATCAACAATCAAAGAGGAATGATTCATGGATTCAAGTGTGTTTGAAAGACTGTTGTATGCAGCCCACACTGGTATCATTTGCGTTGTTCTCTCGTCATCTACTACTTGTGGAGACATTTGTACAGATATTTCACCTGAACTCAATAAACACTCGTGCTCCTCTCGCACGGCTGGCATATTTGATATGTCAGTTACTGAAAGCATACCTTGTACATTATCTGACAAAATATTGGTAACATCAAAAGCAGGAATCATAACTTCATCAGAGGCAACTGTTTTAGGTTCTACATCAGACGAATTTAAATCAACTGTTTGAGATCTGTTGAAATATCTTGCCATCATCCAACACATATCATGCTTTATCGCTCTATCAAAATGTTCATCGTAGGAACCCACTTTATACAATGCATAATGGGGACTGAATTGAGGTTTGGGACTGCCTTCTAAGTCACATCTAAGAATATTGATGCATGTGCTCGGAACAGCTAAAAGGCCACCAGCAGAAACTTCATATAGATCAAGTGGTTCTACCAAGGTCTCTCCAGCACATATTGGCTGATATACACAAGCTGCCATTGCATGGAAACTTGACTTTCCATCAAAAGTATCAACTTTCTTGTCAACAGTATCAGCGGAAGCCCGAATAGCTCTACCTTTCACAATACCAACTGGGACAAAAATACCATTTTTATTGATGTTTCCTTGCACAGTATTGACTATCTGACTACAAACTCTGGCCACCCGACTATATGATATTCCACAACATAAATGGCTGAGCAGATTTATAGCGGTCTGGCTGCGTAAATTGTGATATATCCACAAAGATAATCCGACTGCATATGAACTTTCCCATTGGCGACGAAAAGTAGACAATTCAGACTGGGATTTTGTTGTGTATGCTACTTGCTTTGAAGTTTTAAATTCCTGCATCATCATTTGAGAAATTGTGACACATTATTTTCTTAGAGACTGATCTCGCGACTCAGTGGTCGCAGCCTTAGAACCTTGCAAGATCCATCTGTTTAACATTAATACCTCTACTGGCAATCCAGATTCGCCAACCCCATCTAGAGAGCCTGTAAATACCCAAGGTTTCTCTTTTCTCGCATTAGTTATCTCTTTTCTGATGATTTTGGCACATTTAAATATTATATTAAGGTCGCCTTTTATGTCTTGTTCAGAAATAGCCATATAGACTGCTTCACGTCCAGATTTTTTTTAATGGAAGACGCCAGGTAATTTACCTCTATGTTGAGATAGTTCAATGTCTGGTAAATTGTGTGTGATGTTTGTTATTAGTGTTCGTCTGGATATTGCATGACCAGTGACTCCGTGGTCACGCATCATATTATAATACAATTCTTCAGCCTGAACAGTCGTTATATAGTCTCCAGATTCTATTCTTTCATGCAACGCATCATAAAATTCCATCTCTGCTGCCATAAAGAAAATCGTCTCCTCACTATTCTGATTAGTTTCAGTGCGTCTTTCAGGGCCTTGAACATAAATTCTCCAGTATGTGGTTTTGCAGGATTTGTGATAGACAATGTCCCTAGCCAGAAAGTCCCCTTCTGATATTATGTCGGCCAATTGTACTTTCCAGGATGCACTAGGTTATGTTGCTGTCTATGGCAGCAACATGTTCCAGTTAAATTAATTATGAAATATTCAATAACATACCCTTTATAGTAGCCTTGAAATTAAGATTCTTGGTATTCAGGGTTCAAAGGGTTAAACATATTACTATGATATTGCCTATCATCCATCATACATGATCTGACATGCATTAAAACATATACCTAGACACCAAAATCAAGACACTAGGCGATTAATGAGTCAAAATGTTGAAAAACTGTTTTTCAGATAGCGGCCATTTTGAAATCCAATATGGCCACCATAACGTCAAATGAAAATTTGGTCTCAAGTGATTTTGGATTTCCAGATGATTGAAGAATATTCCCTGAAAGTTACTTGCATTAAAACATATACCTAGACACCAAAATCAAGACACTAGGCGATTAATGAGTCAAAATGTTGAAAAACTGTTTTTCAGATAGCGGCCATTTTGAAATCCAATATGGCCACCATAACGACAAATGAAAATTTGGTATCAAGTGATTTTGGATTCCCAGATGATTGAAGAATATTCCCTGAAATTTACAGCTACTATACCCGAAAAAGCATATAAGTCTCAATTTTCCTACTCAAGGCGACAGACTATTTATGGCTTCGACCTGAGAGCATACAGACTATACCTGATTTCTCACTAAGAGCAAAACGTGCTTATAGCGTTTTGGGTGTAGAATGGATGGAATGGGTCAGTCAATGTGAGGGTCCCCAAATCATCCATGCGCTAAATGGCGGTGAACAGAAGATATGCGGACATTATGTGGATGGAATTGATGTATCTGAAAATATTCTTTACGAGTTCTTAGGTTGTAAATTCCACAGACATGAGTCTGCTTGTTGCGGTGATAAGCGTGATACGACATATACACCATATGGCGATCAGACATATGAAGAAGCATATTCTGCACTTCAATGTCGCAGTCCTTTATTTGAATCACATGGATATACGGTAAGAATTATGTGGGAATGTGACTTTAAGAAACAAGTCACTGATTTCTCTGCGCTAAATGATTTTATGCGCTATTCGGTGGCCGTACGTCCGCGATTCGTTTATTTATCGAAGCGGATGAGCATACCACACTCGAATATTTAGACTGCGTTTCCATGTGTCCTTCAGTGATGAAACAATGTTGTTTCCCAGAAGGGTCATATACGGTTCTAAGAGGCGATAACTTGAGTGATAAGACAGTGCATGACTTCTTTGGTCTTATTAAATGCAAAGTCCTTCCACCTCATGATTTATACTTTCCCATGCTACCTGCTCGAATAAATGCGTGCCTCATGTTTGTACTATGCGACGAATGCACACAAAATTAACAATCTTCTGTATGCGAACATATGGAAGAACAGCGCAGTTTATGCAGAACATGGACTACTTCAGAGTTACAGTTAGCTATACCCAATGGTTATGTCATTAAAAATGTATGAAGTATGTCATTATCACGCGTCATCGTAATATGAGCCACATGGCGACGATGGGTTATTTTCAGAATACATTAACCGTTTTCTGAAAATTAAACAGGAAAGTAGCGCCTATCCTGATTGTGTCGGTAGTGAGAGTGAAAAGGAGAATTACGTGGCTGACTATTATAAACATGAAGGAATACAGCTTGACCCTGCCAAAATAGTGTATAACCTGGGTTTGCACTTTGTTGCTAAATCCTGTTTGAATATTTTGTGGGGACGATTTTCTCTTCGTGATCATAAATAGAATAGCATGATATCAACACGTAAACGTCTACTCTTCCTTCTGAATGATAAAAGTAAAACTGTAGGATCCATTACATTCCTGATCGATTGTCTTCTAATGGTCTGCTATTCGGTCAATGATGAGTACGTTCAGTCACCATTAAATACCAACTGTATTCTTGCATCTTTCGTGACAGCTTATGGACGAATAAAATTGTACGAAGTCTTGTCCTTGCTCGGATGCCGCGTAGCCTATCACGATATGGATTTGGTGGTATGTAGTAGCCGTGAAAGTGGGCTGACCATTCAAGGACATAGTGGGTATCTAGGTTCTTGGATGAGTGAAATCCCCTCCGATTACGAATTAACAAGTTTTTGCGCACTCGGTCCAAAAAACTATAGCTATGAATTGAAGCGTCGCGTTGATCCATCGATCGTTAAACAGGTGACGAAGGTTAAAGGTTTAACACTTGGTACCAACAATCAAAACAAGTTAATTTTGTTCCAATGAAAAAATCCATTGAACAAATTATAAACGATGGTGGAATTACGGATAGTAATAGCGTACTATTAAGCTACCCATCAAAGATCACGCGCACTGATCATTTTAGAATTCTTTCAGTAAATAGCAGTAACATTTTCAGACCCATCTTTAAAAAACGAATTTTGAAACTGGGAGATTTATCATCAGTACCATATGGTTACACTAGCGTAATATAAATAGCAACATTGCACTTTTTTCAGTCAGTACGTAAACAATGTCGGTGTCAGTCATGTCCGCCGAAGCCGCACTAGCTGCTCACGCTATGATAACAAATATTGCTAGTCTGTGTAACGCTGATAAGGATAAGATGCGTACGTTGATTATGAGGACCATGCGGTTCGCTTTAAGAGATGACAAAATTAATGCCGGAAGAATTACACTCATGTCTGAAATGAGCAAGGGTTTATTAACCGAATATGGGATAGACATAGTGCATGGGGTTCACGTATTATTGTTGCGAAGCTACATTAATCGATGTCTTTCTCATTCATAACTTATGCTTAGTTATCGCACACGCATTACAAGCCTTATATTACCGCAAAAATATTATGACTGAAAGTTGTTGTCATCCGCCATGAACTTACAGTCAGATAGTTTTCAAAATATTTTGTGCGTCCAGCGATAATACGCATCGACTTTAGTGTATCGAGTCTCTCAGCCGTGTAATGGTTAAAAGTTGGTCATGCGCGTTATTGCTCATAAAGTGTGCGATGGTAGAAGACGGTGTTCGTACCGTATGAATATGGACGTTACTGATCGAACAAACCCGCCCCATACATTCAAATTAAGCGCATCTATGTATGTCATTGTAATGCACGCCCTCCTCTGTACGCCATTGTGTGCATGGTATTTACGCCAGATGTTCAATCCGTGTGCGGCTGGTCATTTTTGTTACTAATGATATATAAATGCAGCAGTTTCACGCTATGATTATTCGTTCTCCACGATGTCGTCTGATCGTTGCTTTAAATATTTAAATCGCTCGGTGTTTTGGTGCGATCTTGGTAATTCGTGTAAAGCGTGAACAATACGTTTTGGTGAAAACTCGTGTATCGATCCATGGCAGTTTCATCCTGACGGTTATCCCACTAAACGTGGTTTATATCTCAGCATAGCAGCGTTTAAACAGCTGTTACAGATCATACCCGATCTTGAGGACGCGGTAAAACGTGCGCGAAAAAAAAGAAGGCGTACTATTTACATATTCTTTGGACAATTCTGTTCGTATTTCTATCTGTGACGAATTTCCGTGTATTGACATACGCTATTTTTTCTGCTCTGACGCAGAACCACGTGCCACACGTTGCGGATTATACCTGCAAGACAACGAGTGGGAATTATTGAAACAGAACGCGAGTAATTTGCTTGTAGCATTACCGAACCTTTACGTGCCTCCCGATGTCAGTGGTGACGTGTTGTTTAGCCTGATACCTCAGTGCCTTTACGGTGTGAAAAAGCGAGAACATGAATGACATTCCATTGACTAGTGATTCCACAGAGATGTCTAATAACGCCATGCTTACTATGGACGCTATATACCTCGATGAGTTTTTAAGCGATGATGAACTAAATCTCGTCGATGACGACGATACCATCAAACTGTGTCACTATTGTAAAACTATGGTGCCGCCACATCATTATTGTCCTACGGATCATGTGCAAAAGATTAGTCAGAAATTATTCGCATTCATGCCATGTGAAAAGATACATTCGTTGGTTTGCGTGATTGTTACGGATGTCTAGTAAATCATCCGAGTCAACGTGAACATACTTGTTTAGGGATTGATGTTGACCTAAATCTAATTGACAATTTTGAACTGTATAATGAGGCAGCATTATTAGAAATGGACGAAGCTGAATATTGCGGTCAACTAGCCTGCCATTACGATATATATGAACATTGTACTGAACTGTACCATATGTGTATGACGGAATGGTATAGGTACATTGTGGATGTAATATATGAAAAACAGATGTTGTCACCAAAACTATAAGTAATATTTTCTCTATGCTCATATTAATTTATTTAGTTTTATTTAAAATTAACCGTGTTTTAAGCATTAGAACACACGGATAATTTTCAATAAAATCATATACGTATTTTATTTTTATTTTTTTTAAAACATAATTAATTGTTTTATTTCGTCAACCATAGCTTTGTAAAATATGTTGTATTTGGTGTGTTTTTCGTATCTTTGTAACGATATGTATTATTGATGTATGTATTAATAAAAAAATGTTTTAAAATCGGATTTCGCTTGTTCAGTACTAGCACCTTGCTCTCTAGCTTTCTCTCTCTTTATCTGTCGCTAGCAACTCGCTATTCACTCCCCCCCCCACCTCCTCCGCACGCGTTGGTATGCCAGCTTTTCACTTAACAGAGGCACTTGACGGCACATGCCATTGCCATTCCTTAGAGAAGAATGGTCCAGATGAATGAATGATAGAGTGAGCTGAATAGCGCATACTTAAATAAAACACTGTTAGACTTTTTTTGTTCAATTTCATGACAAAATATTCACTGAATATTGTGTTTATTTTTGTACCTATTTAAAGATGTCATGGATTCGTCGCACAAGTATCTGATGTCATAATTATACACTTAAATGTTCATAGCATTTCTGCTCCATAGCGTGTATATGACGACACAGTTCTTAAACGTACATAGCATTTTTCCTACGTCACCAGTATCTGATGTCACAATCATAGCATTTCTCCTAATTTTTTGATCGAATTTCTAAATGGACATAGCATTCCTCCTACGTCTCGAGTATCTGAGGTCGCAATCATAGCATTTCTCCTAATTTTATATAACAATTCTTATATGTACATAGCATTTCACCTATGTCACGAGTATCTGAAGTCACAATCATAGCATTTCTCCTAATTTTACGTCACAATTCTTAAATGGACATAGCATTTCTCCTACATTCCGAGTATCTGACGTTGAAATCGTAGCATTTCTCCTAATTTACGGGGCATTCTTAAATGGACATAGCATTTCTCTTACGTCACGAGTATCTGATGTCACAATTCATAATGCTCGCTAACCAGTAAGCATTGATAAAGTATACGCAGAAGAGTAACTACATATTACATCGTAGTGACGGTTCACACGCGTCCACGTACGCCTAAGGTATATATATATATATGCGCCTGAGCGTATACCTCCTTAGTCATACGTGGACACACGTGTGCCAACGCAATGGCAGCAACGCTTGACTGCAATACGTCGTTACTATGATTATCCGTGGTCCAGCACAGTGCGGTAAAACTGAAATGATAAAAGCACTAATAAGAGATCCCTATGTCATTACTCCCCCTCCGCAGAGGATTGTGTACTGCTACGGTGCGTGGCAAGATGGGTATAACGATTTGGCGAAAGAAGTTGAATTTAAAGAGGGTGTGAATGTTGAACTAGACAGAAGTTGCAGAACATTGGTGGTACTCGACGATTTAATGAATAAATGCGACGAGAATGTAGCTGGCCTATTTACAAAACGTTCTCACCATGAGAATTGTAGCGTAATTGTCGCACAAAATCTGTTTCACAAGTCGCGCAATCAACGTGACTTGTCAGTTAACTGTCACTACATGGTATTGTTTAAGAATCCACGTGATGCGTTATCTATTCGTTCTTTATCGAATCAGATGTACCCAGGCAATACAAAGTATTTGATCCAATCATATAAGGACGCTACATGCGAACCTCACTCATATTATGCTTACCGCTCGTACATCGAGACGTTACTAAATTATGGCAGCGATGCCGCATCTTCGCATCTACAACTTGCCGGATGGAAAACAGATGATGCCGGCGAATTTGATAATATCGCCGATACTAACTTAGGATTTCAAGCACGTAGAGGAATGATGGCGCAGAGTAAAATGGTGCAATTAATAGGCCGCATACACAGCGATATGTTTCTGCAGGACCGATTCCTGCTCGGTTCCATTGATTTAAGAGTACACCTACAGAGGAGTAAAGATGCGTTCGCCATTATGACCGTGGAAGGAGTGAGGCCTAAGTTGAAAATAGTGTCGGCTAACTTATTTGTACGCAAAGTTATCCCATTAGCACAGCTAGTGGTGCACGCTGTTACTCTGAGACAGACAAGCACGAAATATCCTATTCGCAGGGTAGTGTGTAAGACTTTTACAGCACCTAGCCGTGTTATGAGCATCGATAGAGATAATATATTTATTGGGCAGCTACCTACTAGAGTATTTTTCGCTTTTGTACCTAATGATGCCTATAATGGTGTGGTGCATAAAAATCCGTTCAAGTTTGATAACAATAACACTACCTACGCTACATGTTTTATAAATGGAGAAGAGGTTACAACATCGCCAATACGTCCTTCGTTTAGCGACGACATTTACTCGGACGCTTATTTCTCACTATTCAGCGGTACTGGGGCCTTATTCAAAGACCGTGGCTACCTGATAAATAAGACTCAGTTCAGACATGGAACCACATTGTTCACATGGGATTTTATGCCAGATCTAGCTGATTCAGAGCATCGCTACCCTACACGCACTGGTTTGCTAAGAGTGGTCTTCCATTTTGCTCAAGCATTTGCCGCTACAACCAATGTAATTTGCTATGCTGAATTTGATAATACAATAGAAATTGGATCAGACTTTAACGTATTAACAGATTATTAACAAATATGTTGAATACATTTGAAATAGAGGATCTATTATTCGGCGACAATAAAACGCGTGAACAATTTCTCTGTGTTTTTCCAATTGACAATGTACCCGCACATATTAAATATCTCCCGGCCTCTTTAGTAATAAACACGCATCCCAGTAATAAATCCGGACAACATTGGGTGGCAGTTTATTACAGTAGAAATGGAAATGCTGAATACTTTGATCCATATGGAAGACGCACTTCTGACGGAAGAATGATATCAAATGTACATAATGGACACCGTGCGTGTGTTTATTTTTACAACAATGTACGTGTTCAACCAGCCGTGACGACAACTTGTGGATATTATTGCGTATATTTCTTATACCATCGTTCGAGAGGCGTACAAATGAAACACATATTATGGGCCCTAAGAAACAGAGACAAAAATGACGCGATAGTGAAACGTCTGACGCGCAGGATTATGAATAAACAGAAAAAATTTTCATATTTAATGTATAATTATTTGTGCACTATGTTTTCTTGTATAATTACCGTGAATAAATATCGCTAATATTTATCATAAGAAAAATGCACGTGTCAATAAAAAATACATTTATTTTGTAAAAATATGTTATTATTTCTTCGTGTTCCCTTCTCACCCCCTGCAAATGGTATATTATATACATAGTCTCCTCATTGTACTTTCGCCTTTCGCCTTCGTGATAAGGAGATGAACCAGAAGTTGCTCGGAAAATGGGGTGGTTGGGGGGGATGTAGGGGAAAGAGGTTGGTGTGGGGGTGCGTCACAGTGCATATTTTATACCTAGTCTCCTCATTGAACTTTCGCTATTTTCGCCTTTCGTGATGAGGAGATAAGGCTACATGGCTAGATAAGATATGTGTGCTCCCACGAAGGTGTCACATCAAGAATTGATTCAAGACGGCAAATATTCGAGTTTATAAATTAGACATGTAAATAGGTCTTTATTGTCTTCGCATGTTTTTTCCCCTTTTGGACACGAAGAACCAAACACGACAAATTATTTGCACTTAGAACAGTTTTCTGCATTTTGAAGCTTATTGGAACCGTACCCTTTGCTGTCCGTGGCAGTAGCGGTTTCCCATTGGATTTATTTCAGAAAGAGCTCAGCGGTTTACCGTTAGGAATATCCTGAAACTGAGACCTTTGGACTAATTTCTTTTTTAAAATCTCTATTACTGGTTCTATTTTATCGTAACATATCTGCTGTACTACGTCACGTTATCACGAGTGGTGTGTGAGTGGGCCTGGTTTGTGTTGGTTGTGGGTGGTGTGCGTGCGTACGCGCGTGCGTGTGGTTATTCGTGTGGGTGTTTCACTGCGTCACCTAGCCATGGAAATACAGTAGAAATAGGGCCCACAGTGGTGCTGTACATAGATTATTCAACTGCTACTCTTTTTAAAACTCGTTTCCACTCCAGAGGCGCATCTGGATTGGGCGCTGTGCGACGCGCAACGTGGATGTAGCAATGATAGCATATTGTTCTAAGTCCTTTGGCGGCGACGCGAGCAAGACTTTCGCGAGCGTCGCCTCCGGGGGAGGTGGGGGGAGTGTGTTGTGTTTGTTATGGCCACTTTCGCTTTCTCGCGCCGCGTGCAGTCTAGATGCGGCTTAGCGTATCTCTCGGGATATACAGCTGTGGTGTATATAAATAATTAAACAGCTGTAAGTGGTGTTCGTATTATAACTCGCTATCATTCAAACATATCTGTTCTACGGTGATAGGTGACATTCATATTTTGTAAACCATTTAATTATTATTTATTTAATTTCTACCTCGGTAGAAATATTATCACTCTAGTGGAAATAATTTCCACCTCAGTAGAAATAATTATCACCCCAGTGAAAATTAATTCCACCTTAGTAGAAATATTACCACTCCAGTGAAAACTATTTTCACCGAGGTAGAAATAATTTCCACTGAGGTAAAAATTATGTCCACCTCAGTAGAAATATTACCACTCCGGTGAAAACTATTTTCACCGAGGTAGAAATCATTTTCACTGAGGTGAAAATTAATTCCACGTCAGTAGAAATATTATCACTCTGGTGAAAACAATTTTCACTGAGGTAGAAATAATTGTCACCTCAGTAGAAATATTATCACTCCGGTGAAAACTATTTTCACCGATGTAGAAATAATTTCCACTGAGGTGAAAATTAATTCCACCTCAGTAGAAATATTACCACTCAGGTGGAAACTATCTTCACTGAGGTAGAAATAATTTTCACCTCAGTAGAAATATTATCACTTCAGTGAAAACTATTTTCACCGAGGTAGAAATAATTTCCACTGAGGTGAAAATTAATTCCACCTCAGTAGAAATATTACCACTCTGGTGAAAACTATTTTCACTGAGGTAGAAATAATTTTCACCTCAGTAGAAATATTATCACTTCGGTGAAATCTATTTTCACCGAGTTAGAAATAATTTCCACTGAGGTGAAAATTAATTCCACCTCAGTAGAAATATTACCACTCCGGTGAAAATTAATTCCACCTCAGTAGAAATATTACCACTCCGGTGAAAACTATTTTCACTGAGGTAGAAATAATTTTCACTGCGGTGAAAATTATATCTACCGAGGTGGAAATATTACCACTCCAGTGAAAACTATTTTCACTGAGGTAGAAATAATATTCACTGCAGTGAAAATTACATGACGTCACGGTACGACCACGTGTTAAGAAAATCTAAGCACGCGCCATTTGTTGCAGAAAGGGAGACCTGAATTTATGGCTTTAGGTACCAGAATAACTTCGAAAAGCATTGATGAGGTGAGTTATAGCTACTTAGATCAATAAGGTTATGTCTAAAGAATAAGTCACTTAATAGCAGCATTTCAAATCAACCGGTATTACTGGTAGGTCTACTACCTGGAATGGGGATTTGAGACCGGTTTTCGCGATTTTGAGCAAGCAGTAGCATACGACGTAGCGTTAAACATAGAATGCGTGGTAGCAAAGGTGATTTTATACTGTATCTTGATTGGACAGATGGAGAAAAGTTTGAAATTCATACAAGTAAACCAGAACAGATAATAGTTTTAAAAAGTTATTAAACAATTACAAACATGTCCTATATTTCCGTGATATAGACAATAGGGTAGTCTACTACTATGTCACACTCTTGTGACAGCGCTGTGCATTTATTGGTTAAACACAATATAGTGTACCCTAGACGAAATATTGGTAGCCTCCAAAGAGTTACTATATTACGTGACAAATAACAGAGTTTGATTCTATTAATACCACAAACCCACACATCCCACACCACGTCGGACTACATTTAACCCTTTCACTAACAAATCCATGAAAAAAGATTTTGTAATATAAAACCTCTGTTGACTATTTAGAAATTAATTTGACTGGAAGACAATGCTGCCTCAGTCAGCAACAGCTTCCAGTCAAATTAATTTCAAAACATTCACCAGTTTTCCTGCCATGAAAATGAGATTTGTGGAATTCATTGGTGGAAGGATTAATAGCATATATATCAAACATGCAAGCTATACTGCCTATTTTCGACTGCTAATCCAAACCACAGTAGCCATATAGTGAATATAGACCCATGGGCTGCCAAACACATAGAATGCCTAGCTTCTGCACTGGTCATAATACATGCCAATTTGCAAGCCGCGGTAAGACATTTTTGTCAAAATTTATCATTCGATTTGGTAGCTTGATAACCGATGCAGTCATTCCAGTGATAAAGTTTTTAAAGCATTTCACTTGGCATCATGACATCTGACTGGCTGGTTTGTGCGCAACACAAACCTTTTGACGATATCAGTGTGCATTTCAGCATGGATTTCCAGTAAGGGGGGTGGGGGGGGGGGGGGGCTACTGTACGCATTATGGATGCTTGCAGTTGAATTTGTTTGAGTAACACTTTAATTGCTTTTAGTGGTAATGATTTGTTAAGAAAATTGCTATTTTTACTTAGTGAATGTCAGTTGGCTGTCCAAGAGAAGATATTTTTGAAAGTATATCATTTGAATGACTGACTGGATTGGTTAAGTCAGGCATCCAGTGATAAATATTTGAAAAGACTGCCTTGCCCTGGAAACAGTTCTCAATTCCAAAGCAGAGGTCAATTTTTTCGACCATTAACCCTTTTTGTGTGAATCGCGCCTCAAAGCGCTCAATATGCTACTTATATATTATATTAATTAACCACTTAGTGGGCAATATTTATTTTTTTTAATGGACTGTGGCTCAATGAATGCAATTTATTTGTAGGCTGAGAATTTATTTTTCAAAATTTTTCAAATTTGCGAATGAAATTGACAAAAGTCTTTTTGTTGTCCTGCAAATGAAAGCTGTTTCGGACAGCTTGAAGATTATATGGTCCAAAAAATTCAAATTTTACTTGTCAAGAGAAGATTATTTTTGAAAATTTATCATTGGAATGACTGGTTCCGTAACCGAGCTAGTCATTCCAGTGGTAAATTGTCAAAAATAGTCTTCCCTTGGTCTGTAAATGGACATACCTCAACACGGCAAAGGGGATGTTTTAGTCGGGTTCGCTTTTAAATGGTTGAGTTGACACAGGAGGGGTTAAAGGGTTACATTAGGCTCTGTTGACAGTGAGCATGGCAATAATTAGGATTTGGACATGTTGAATAGGAATTTGACATTATTAGAAATTGGTCATCATTTCATATCAGGATTGGCAGTTTCTTCTGAAGGGCGGTTTTTACCGGGATTTTCCGTCCCCGAAGAATAGTTTCTTCCACTAGTTTCTTCCGGAAAAAACTCAAATATTTTTAAAATGCTTAACAGTTGTGTACGCCCGAATTTAGGCCATTCTAACTGCCCATATAAATATATCAAACATATTTAGTGTAATATATAGTGTATATAATGACTTTAAAAACCCTAATTCAGTGAATACGTTAACTATTTCATCCATAGTATCCCAGTATCTCAACCATAAAGCAATTTATAGGGAAACTGTTGAATGTTTTGATTCTAATATGAGTACCTTGTTGCCTTGGGCTAGTTAGACTTCCAGTAAATTTATATTCAAAATATTCAATAGAATACACACGTACATGTAATGGGTTTTTAGATAAAGAATGTGTATATTTATGTAGTCTAAGCCTAAGACACATGATTGCATTATATCATAATTTACAGTAAGTTCCCTATCTACCAGTATAGCATAATCAGTCCATGATCTGAGCTAATGTGCGTTGATTAATTTGGTTGGTGTATAGTTCGGGTCCCTGTTAAACAGGTCCCATTCACGCCAAGACTATGCTGCCCTGCGGGCATAAATGAAGGCTGTATGTGGCTCTGAGAAGGGCCGTTTTAGCCCTGAAAAGAGCTGGATGCCGTGCAAAATACTTGCATTGTTGTTGTTGTTGTTGTTGTTGTGACGCACTTTGCTGTTACAGATGTTGACTCGACTGGGAACATCCTTGGTGGTGACCGATGGTGACAGATGTTAATAGGTATCTCAGTGGCTCTGAAAAGGGCCATCAACAGATTAAATAGCCCTGAAAAGCGCCGTTGGTTTTAGTACCTGCTATGCTTGTTTTGACCATTCTTAGCTGTTTGTTTTCTCATCAGTGGTGACACCGGATGGTGACAGATGGTAGGACGCAGCCTTAGTTAACTGCCGCTTGTGGTGACGTCTGTCAATAGGCCCAGAAAGATTGGCGGGTCGTCTCGACCATCTCCACTGCTCATAGCATGACAGGCCAATTTCGTCTGTGCGAGCGTGCCCAGTGCGTCACGCTGTTAGCTCACTCCTGCATCCAAGCCAGATGTTATGCACTCACTGGAAGCAGAAGATATACGGCCAGGTACCACATCCCAAGGACGACAGACTTCACAACACCGCTGACAGTCAGCTGACCAGACTGCACAGTGCCAGTTGTGTAGAGTAGAGCTGAAGAACTGGAATGCTCTCCTAAGAGACGACGAGGTAGCGCATTCGACTTCGCCTGGACTTCACGGCACACTGTTAGCTCGCCACTGTAGTTGATCCACGAGTTATTGGCCGCTGGTACAGCGGCTATACGGCTGGGCACCACATGCCCAAGACGACAGACATCTGCAGAACACCACTCACCTTTCAGCACCCCAAATGGGCAGCAGTTGTGTCACTAGTAGAGCTGTAGACAGTGTAGCTCTCCGAAGAGACGACGAGGTAGTGTATCCGACTTTACTCAGACTGTGCGCCAAGCTGTTTGCTCACCGGCATCACCACGTTACTCCGATGCCACGATAACTTTACACGTGGGCCACGGGATCTGCACGTAGTCCCGCACGGCTCCCACCTGGGCTAGTCTTAATAGAAATGTTATTTACCCTGAATTCACCAGAATGATTATGTCCCGCTTTAAACATTGTGAAAACATGTTCTACATTTTGGCAGGAATAACCCACAAACTATATACTATGTGACAGATACACCCGATATGCACCCTATATCAGCATCAGAGGTCGAAAATGACTTGGAGTGCGTATTGATAGAAACATCTTTTTTGATATATATATAGGTAATATTGTATGCAAGGCAAACAGCACAATAGAACTAATCAAAAGAACCTTTCCAACATAGACCCATTTACATTCACGCTCTTGTACAAGTCTCTCGTGAGACCTATCCTAGAATACTGTAACTCGAAATGGGCACCAAGATTGAAAAGGCAATCACGGCTATTAGAAGGAGTTCAACGCCGAGCAACAGAACTCGTCCCGCAAATCAGAGAGTATAGCTACATGGAACAACTTGAAGCCCTAAATCTAATGTCACTGAAATATAGACGGTTTCGAGGAGATTTAATTGAAAACATAAAACGCAGCACTTTTCACCAATAGAGTGGTACCACATTGGAATTCACTGCCAGCTACGATAGCCGAAGCAACAACAGTCGACTCATTCAAGAACAAACCAGATATCTACTTCAAAGAAAGAACATTTGAATTTGACTGAACAGGCCATGCGTATACCAGGCCATCACAATGTCATACTGCAATTCCGCAAATACAGTGGACTGATCTAGGAATAGCCTGTGTATAGATAAGAACAAGCTCAGTAGAAATTCCAATAACCAGTAGATTCATCTCAGCTTCTACGTCCGCACTTTTGTGGTTGCATGAAGAGACATTAACGGAGAGGAGACTCGGATAGCGATGAACACAGAAAATGAAAACAACGCCAATAAGACAAACCACGGCCTCCACAAGACAGTATGCAAACAAATGCTAGGCGCAGCATGGTGTAATCATGAGTGTAGGCGGTACACCACAGCTGGTGTGGGGAACACCCATCTGCACTACAGTATTTCCACCAATCAATCAAATGTCAACCGTTGCCACTCTGATGTCAGAATTTTAAACTTCAAGTTAAATTAAGAGATGAAATGTGTTCATTTTTCGGCAAATTTGGTGGGTGATGTTAATTAAGCAACACCAGTCAAATCATTCAAGAACAAACTAGAAATCGACTTCAAGGAAAAAACCTTTGAATTAGACTGAACACGCCATACTACAACAAAAAAAACTCTGAGACAATAACAAGCCAATGGCTTATGCCTCGTAAAATGATGATGATGATGATGTTGATGATGATGATGATGATGATGATGATGAAAGTAATTGTTGCCTAAGTAAACAGTCACTTCTAGTTAAACTCTCAAAATAAATAGTAGGTCTTTTTATTATTTGCTGTAAATCTAGGTTTCTTAAATTTCTGAATGAAAAGTTTTTGACCAGGGAAGACATTATCTAACACCCAGCTGTGTGACTTTATTGCTATGAGGGCAACTCTGTGGAGGGGGTAAATTGTAAACACTTTCCTGTTCTGTATAATTTCTTTGATGTTGTGAATTACAAGGTAATGGATCTTTGCGGCTAAAAGATTAAGCATTAACACCTTAACACAAATGCCAGCCAAAACAGTTTCTGCAGGGATCTTGACATGCTTGAGAACTGTCTAATTACAGACCAAGAGAAGACTAATCTTGGCGCAGCTATCAAGCTAGTAATTCCAGTGGTAAATTTTCAAAAAGATCTCTTGGTCTGCAAATGGACATTTACTATGAGAAAATTTAAATGTTCCTGAAGAAATTTTAATGTTAGATGTTTTTTAAAACAATTAATTAACAATATGTGCTGATTATGTTTTTGCCAATGAATTCCCCATATTTCATAATTAAGACAAGGATACAGGAAAACTGTTGAATATTTTGAAATTAATTTGACTGGAAGTTGGATCTGCCATATCATATGCATCAACGGCTTTCAGTCAAATTACCTTCAAGATATTCAGCAGAATAAGTTTTATATCGTAAAGAATTTACTATTCAGGGATTTGCCAGTGAAAGGGTTAAGGGCTTCATTCATCAAGTATCTACAATGCTAAATGAAAGCATCACTATATTGTGCTTTCATATTTAACTCCTTTGGAAGCCAAGTTTCTGGTAATGTAGAATTATGTGGATTGAGTAAAGGCATGCTATTAGTCCTAATTACATTGTATTGAGGCTATATTACTAATGTTGGGAAAGATCATCTGAAATCTATACTTGGGAGGTTAATCCACTTTTCCTCCAGTTTCTTCACATATCCATTAAAGAATTTAATATTTGGAACGAGATATTAACTCTCAAAATTAATATATTTCTGGGTAAAGATTTGATTTTAATCTGCATGAGTTCAGCCAAAAATGTGTAATGGAACCAATCCTAATTTTAAATATTTCTTATTCAAATACTGATTTCTCCCTCGATCACTATTTACCATTACATTACTTATTGATAAACAGCTTATATGAAGTTGTGCCCTAACCTTCTTAAGATTTAGAAATCTCTACCGGCTCCTGGAACCGGGTACCCACCCCCAACAAATGGGTACCCGCCACCCTAGGCCGACATTCTTGTTTGCATAGCAGCAAGAGTAAAAAGCGTTTTGCTACAGGAGAAATTTCTAAGAGTTTTCTGTGTTATTTTTCTGTGCTTTTGAGCCTTTTTCTTCCACTGGATTTATCTGGATTGATATGGAGAGCGCCACCGAACCTCAAGTCGTATTCTTTCATATTATTTTTCTAGTTATATGGAGTTTTATGTCTCTGAAATTTAGTGTGTGTTGCATGTCCCATTTTCTGATACCGGAATTGGGACGTGTGGTTACAACGAAACATACCAGATAAGATCGCCTCCTTTAAATCCCAATGGCGATCGGGCAGTAATTCGAAATATTAGACGTTTGTCTACGTTTTTTTAGCACTAAAATTGGCTTACATCGTTTAGCCATGTGATCCGAGCGGGTGACGTCACACCCTTTTACTGCTCGGATTATTTGGTGAAGGACATGCTTCATTAATTCGCGGATCTTGTTCTTGGTAGCTGCGTGCGCTTTTGTACCAGATACTTTTGAATTATGGCAAGTTTTGCGTGTAATCTCGATCTGTTTGCATTGATCGTTGATTTCAATATTCTTGAATAAGATGTGTGTTCTGCGGCTTTACCGTGTTTTTCAGCAGTAGTGTTAATTCATTATGTTGTTCCTTCCCGTGTCGTTAGTCGTTCGTTTGTGTAGTATAATTTAATTCATAAATATACCGCAAATGTATCCGATACGGTTCCTGGTTCCGTTTTATACATCCTGTAGGATCAATTTAGGGCTGTATTATTGGCCCGCGCTCGTTTTTGTCGCCAGCTTAAGCGATCTTGGTTTTAACGTTGCGGGTGTTTGGTGCTGCAGGGTTAATCTTATAATTTCTTGTCAAACTATTTGAAAATTATATGTCTGCCTTCCGTCTCTGTTAGATTCCACTTGCTTATTTAGGCCTTGTGCTTGTTTTCAGGCCAAGCCTACCCCGCTATCATGCTCGGAGTGCCACAAATTTGTCACGCAAATGTTTAAGGACTATGCCTGTTATCGATGTTCCAAGTGTATTGTTGATGATCGTTGTAATGTCTGTGCAGTGTGACCCGTCGAATTGGTGACGAGTTCCTTCCCCAGAAGGACTTGGCGTGGTCTAACGCGGGGTCAGGTTGCTCGAAAAGAAATCACGGAGCGTCCATTTCGGCCCCTGTGAGCGTTCCTTCCCCGCAGTTGAAGGGATCAGAGATGGCAACCCTGCATGGTTTGGGCCCGCTATGCAAGGTTTCTTACATAACATCCTATCCACGTTGGTGTCGTCTTTGATACTAAAGACTGTGGCGTAACCTCTCCGTGTCTGGAATAAACCCTGTCGTTGGACAGGGGTCTGGACTGGCTACTGGGGTGGGTGGGGTGTGTGTGGGGGGATGGGGATATCGTGTATGGCTCCCTGGCGGTCTTGTCGGGCTCCGGCCTGGTGGGTATTGCTTCTCTGCAGCCACCTCCGGATGGTCCAGTACAGGTAGCCAGTCCGTCAGGCATGGGAGTTGTCGGCCAAGATGGCTTCAGTGTCTATTTTCCAGTGAGGAGGCCGAAGAGGAGAAGTTGCGTCCTGGGATACCGCTGGTGGAGTGTATGGGGGTCGATTCCATCCTGGACGGAACCGTCCTCCATTTGTCTGGCGTGGCGCAAGGCATGGCAGCCACTCCACTCATAGTTGAGGCCGCAACGGTACCGGGCACCCGTCCAGTGGTGATTGGTTTGCCACCAACCAACACAGTGATGGGTGTTGCTGGCCAGACATGGTACTCTCCTATCCAGCCTGGTCCAGCAGCCACACATGGGGAGCCGTTGCGCCGGTGTATGGCCGCAGTTCCGTAACCACCACAGGTCCGCACGGTTTTCTGTGCGGGCCTGCTCCACGGTTCCGGTGTTGTTGGCTATCCAGCAGTGGCTCCGTGCCGGGAGGCCGCTGCTGGTAGACTCGTGAACACATCAATGTGTTGACGTGGGTGTCTTCCTGAGAAGTTGACTGCTCCGATGCTCTGGCTTGGCTAGCCAGGGTGGACCCGTCCATGGTCTCGGCCACTACTGAGGAAGACATGCTTCGTCCGTCGGTGGCATCCATTTGGACTGGGGTCTTGCCCGTGGCTAGGATCCAGTCCATTGGATCCGAGGTCAGTAATGGCAGGATTGAGGAAAGGAATGTGGTGTGTTCAATCGATCTGCAAGATGCATATTTCCACATTCCAATGGACAGAGGTTGTCACAGGTTTCTCATATTCAGAATTGCGTGTGGGAGTTTGTAGTCCTCCAATTTGGCCTGTCGACAGCTCCAAGGGTTTTCACCAGAGTTGGTTCTAGCAGTAACAGCGTTTCTCAGAAGAGAGAGCGTTGTGCTTCACACTCACATAAACGATTGGCTTATCAAGGCGGACACGCCAGCCAGGTCAGAAGTGGATACTGCTCTGACTCTGAAGTTACTTTTAGATCTAGACTGGATAGTAAACAAGGAGAAATCCTAGTTGACACCCACTCAACACTTCGTTTATTTGGGGATGCGATTCGATCTCAAGGAAGGCAGGGTTTACCCATCAGAGCCCAGAGTGGGGTCTCTGTTAGCCATCCTCAAGGGTTTTCGATTGGGAAACCACATTCAGGCGAGGAGGTTTCTTCAGATGCTGGGCATAATGGTCTCCATGGAGCAGGTAATCACGTACGCTGCTCTGATGCGAAGACCTATCCAGTTGTATCTGATGTCTCTGGAAATAGAGAACAGAACCCCAGTCAAAGCCGGTACCACTTTTTCAGCCCATAATGTCACATCTTGTATAGTACAAGGCGCGTCAGAATCTCCTAGTAAGAGTTTCGCTTCATTTACCCCAGCTGTCCATGCGCATGGATGCTTCGCTGGAGGGGTGTGGGCCTGCCTGGGAGAACACGAGATTTCGGGTACATGGACTCTCCAAGAGAGTCTGCTGCATATCAATCTGTTAGAAATTATGGCAGTGGAAATGGCACTGGAGAAATTTCTTCCAGAAGTCCGGGTCAAGGTGATATTGATACGGTCAGACAATTCTACAGTGCTATTATACATAAATCGCCAAGGAGGGACCAAGTCACCCACACTGTGTATGAAAGCGTGGCACTTGATTCAATGGGGCAGGAATTACTCGGTTGTTTTGAAAGCAGCCCACATTCCTGGGCGATTGAACATTCTGGCGCATGCTCTGTCTCGCAAACAGAGAATTCCACAAACAAAATGGTCTCTCAATCCTCCAGTTCTACGAAGGATCTTGGAGCATTGGGGCAAACCGAACGTGACTTGTTCGCCACAAAGGAAAATGCTCAAATCATGACTTATGTCTGGCCGATTCCGGATCCAAATGCCGTCGATACAGATGCTCTGGCGATAAGCTGGAGAGGGATGCATGCGTATGCGTACCCACGCACCATCCGTCTACCGAAGGTCTTCGTGAAGATCAGGGAGGAGCCGTGCCTGGTCCTGCTAATAGCGCCATATAGGACCAGCAGGGCGAGGTTCACGGATTTGCTAGTGGAAAATCCAGTGCAGCTGCACAAGATTCCGAACATAATCCACGAGCAGCCCAAGATGTTCAAATTGACTGCGTGGATGTTATCAAACAACGTTCCACATCGGAAGACTGTTTCTCAACAGGCTGCGAGTTTCATCGCAGCTGTGAGGAGGTCAACCCTCAAGTCCCATAACCACAAGATTAACAAATTTGCAGAATGGTGTGAAGGAAAGGGTGTTGATCCTTTTCAATCCACTATTCAGCAAATAGCAGACTTTCTCTGCGAGCTATTCTTTGGATGCGGCTAGTCTAAAGCATCTGACTCTAAAGGCAGTCTTTCTGTTGGCAGCTTCCTCAGCAAGAAGGCGCAGTGAGATCCATGCACTTTCCGCAGAGAGGGACCAATCTATTCTCTTTGGAGAGGGTCTGCGACTGCTGCCAAGAGCAGAATTTATGTCAATGAATCAATCATTGAAATATCCCGGCAAACCGATCATTATACCAAAGCTAACTCGGTTTGATCGTGATGCCAGTGTCTGGTGTTCAGTCCGTGCTTTGACCAAGTACACAAAACGGACAGACTCTATGGTCAAATGATAGACATCTGTGGATCCACCATTAGAAGTCATATGGCGCTGCATCCATGCATTCAGACTACCTGCGAGATTGCGACTGGGCACCAGGTGCAATGTGCTAGGGCCCACGATGTTAGAGGAATAGCCACCTCGACCACCCTATTCTATGGTGTCCCGTTAGAGGACATCATGGCCGTTGCACAATGGCACTATGAGTTCTCTTTCATGGATGACTATATGAGGGGAATCTCAGACTCAGCCAATCCACTTGCTTTAGCTGTTTTGAAACTATAGTCTAGTGGTCACACTGGTCATCCCCTTTTGGTAACTTTTAAAGAGCAAAAGTAGAGAGAACAGACATGGTCAGGCGAGAGAGCTCAACCCGTATGTGGCACGTTTGGGCGGAAGTGTGTTGGGTGGAGGCAGCACGTCTGGAATCCAAAATTCACGAGGTAGTCTGAGTGTTTTTGTATTGTGTTTATGTATCATGTTCATTCATCTTATATATTCATGCTCATTCCCAGGCTTATGTGTGTCAAGAGCTGGTAACCCTCTTGGCACACTAGTGTTTCAGGCGAGATGCATGTTCGTTAGTTCGTGGGTGATAGTTTGAGCGGTGATGCTAATGTGATTCGGTTCCAAACTTGTCAGTCTTCTAGGTCTCAGTGGGAAAGGTTTACGTCTAAGTTCTTTCTCTAGGGGCAAAAGAGGCTTTGCATGGCTTGCCCCTTCTCACCAGGTTACTGACTAAATATGGTGTTATCGATAAGTAATGTAAGTATCGATCAAAGGCGAATGAAGGAAATTTCAATTTCCCTTTCTCCGAGATCTATCAATATTTTTTCCATTACATTACGGACAATGCCTCCAAGCTCCACGGAGGCAAGCCATGAGTAGACTCTTGTTCGGTAGCTATGCAAACAATATATCAGCTTATGGTGCCGGGTACCCGTTTGTTGTGGGCCGGGTACCCGGCTCCAGGAGCCGGTAGAGATTTCTAAATTTGAACATTCTTAGGGCAAGTGAACCAAATCTTGGTCTGTTGTCCCTTGGTTTGCGATTTTCTGAACCAACGAATGTCCGTTACAGCCCTACCAATATGTCTCTTGGTTTTAAAGTGTACCGTGATCCCTGGTACCAGGTAGTCACTAGTCCGGGTGTCATTTTTGAAGAGCTGTGTATATAGTACACTGTATACCATGGCAATTCTTATTCTGTATGGACTGGTAGATTGAAGACTGGCATGTACTGGGTAAAATATTGACATCTCATTGAGAATCATGCTTAACCCTTTCATGATGGTCTTGAGAAATGTCAATTTGCATACCAGGAGGCAGGAGCAGACTATTTTTGAAGATTTGCCACATGAATGACTGGTAACCGAGGCAGTCATTGCACCTCAGTGGAAATATTTTCACTCGAGTGAAAATTAATTCCACCACAGTGGAAATATTGCCACTCGAATGTAAATTATTACCACTCAAGTGAAAAATTTTTCCACTTCAGTAGAAATATTACCACTCGAGTGAAAATTAATTATTTTCACCCGTGTACTAATATTTTCACTCCAGTAGAAATATTTTCACTTGAGTGAAAATTGATTGTGTCATGTCACGTGTAAGGCCACGTGGTGTTTGTATGTGTGCATTTGTTTTTTGAACTCAAACAAGTGTGTGGCCATTTTTCAAGACGTTTCCGACAGCGCCTAAGAATGAAGATGGACTTTTGGGTATGTAGTCGTCTAATAGTGTGAGCGCGACGGGACACACGTTAAGAGCCTAACATCGCGAGATGTATTTTCCTACGTTAGCACACCGTGTGTAGTAGACCCGTGTCAATGGAGTAAATAACGTTATGATGACATGTGATAATTTGGACATAGATGAGGTGTGTGCATGGCAACAGTCGCCTTTTGTTGTTTATTATTAATTGGTAGGCGGTCGTGTAGGCTGCATTTAGCCTAATTTACGGGTTCTAGTGGTAGGAACGAATTTTGAAGGGGATACATCTTCTGGTGGGCCTAGGTGGAGGCAATCCCTGTTCCACAGAACGTGGATCCATTGCGCGGGTTGGGGGGGGGGGTGTCTTCCCCATGGAAATTTTGAAAATTAGACGGTCTTCCTGCATTCTGAGTAATAAACAAAATTCTTATTTGTAAACAGACGAGTAATTATGTTTGTCAAAATAAAATTTAACATTATAGAAATATAGGCCTGCTAATAACGTCACTTTGCAGAAAATATGCGGGTGTGGGAATATCCTAAACAGCATTGTCCGTCCATCCGTCCATGCCATAGAACAGCCGTCGGTCCATCCGCCGCCCATCTATTTAGCACGATAACTGTCTTCCACTGGAAGGATTTTCAACAACCTTAAAGTAAGGGTCTTTGACCTTGTGATCTCAAACACCTATATTTCGTAGAGGTCTTCAATAATTTATTAATCCAGAGAGCTGAGTGTCCATGGGGTCCTGATATGAGAAGTTTACCTTTGGCTGGAGGCGGGAGGAACAGAAGCATAATATGTTTTTGCTGTAAGATATACAACTGAAGTAACATAGTTCCAGTTCAAGTTCACCTTATTACACCCAGGCCTTGTATAGGGATATGAGGTATTACAGTTGATACTATATTTCATGACCGTAGATTTTATATATATCATTATAGATTTATCGACAAAATGCGATTCGTACACTCGAAAGTAGCACAAAGAGAAAGGTGGAAATATTCGACAGCTATTAGATTGTGACTCATAATTCACACACACGAAGGTGGCATAAGGAGAATCACTGGTAACCGAGCCAGTCATTCCAGTGGTAAATCCTCAGGAATATTCCTCTTGGTCCACAACTGGACATTGGCCAAGCAGAAATCTAAATGTTCTCAACCACCACACTTCTGATGAATGTCCACTTGAAGGACAACAGAAATCTATTTTTCGGTAAATTTTCGTTATAGATTTACAAACGATACTTTACAAAAATCTAAATATAAAGTGTGCGGCCAAATCCAAGATGGCGATAAAAAATGTTTAGTCATATTTCGCTTCTTCTCACCATTAGAGTAATGGGTAAAACATGAAAACGTGGGATATATGTAAAACTCATTTGATTCAGAGACAATATTTAAAGAATATTTTACAGATGAAGTATGAAAATACACATTAATCATGATTACGAATTGTTTTACTTCCATGTTATGTTCGGATGCAGCTGAATGTTGACTTAACTGCGTCAACGTGACCATTTAATGGTGACACTGGCCAAAACAGCAGCTTCAATGGCTTTGAGGAATGTCCATTTGCGCACCAAGAGACGACCATTTTTTATAATACATTTCCAAAAATAGCATTCTTGCCATGTAAATGGACATGGATTAAGCAAAAGTTTGAATTTTTTTCACCTTTTCATGTTCAAGTCATCCCAAACAGCCTCCATTCGCATGAAAACAGAAGGGGTTTTTTTGTTGGTAAATTAAAAAGAAATTATCTTCTCTTGCCCTCCAAATGTATTGCATTCACTGGACAAAAATATCCTTTTTTACAAATCATGTCTAACGGGTAAATTAATTCAAGTATCATTGAGGGCGCTTTGTGGCGCTGTTGACACAAGGGGTGTTAATATGGTGTATATCCACTTTTAACCATTGTAATACACTAAAACTTGTACATGGATGGCCATTTCCATTTTATTAACTGGCTGTCTGTCTTTAGTGGCCACAGTTCGTTAGCCCATACTCTGCCTGTTATAGCCAGTCAGGCTTTACTGTATTGATACGATTTACATATCAAAATAACATAACACAGTAAAATGAATTCTTAGCACTACCAATACACTTCACTTCTAAGCGGACTCATCAAATAGTTGAACTGTGTCAAAAATCACTTAGCATGTACTATATTCAGCTCTTGTTCTGCTGACAAGGCATGCTGCAATGTATATATACTGTATTCTGCGGCTGTAGTGGTAGAAAAATACGACAGCTGCAATCAGTCCTTCTTCGCTGTTGGCCACTGTGCCATGTCCTCAGTCAATAGCTTTAGCTTCCTCAGGTTCATTCTTGATCTGAGTGTACCGAGTCCTGTTTTCTTTAGGTCACTTCGTAGCATGCTTAACCGATTTATGTAATGACGTCCTCTCCCGGCCTTATATTTGCTGGCTCGCAATAGGGCGTCTCTGGCATGTCTTCTGGCATCCATAGCATATGGACAAACATGGACCATATTTGCTAGGCGAATTTTACGGACAGCAGTGATTTGTTGCACATTGTAGCTTGCCGGGTAGTGTCGGGCCGTTCTGGTGTATCATGTTGACTCGCCGCGCCGCAAGTGCACGACGAGTGATGACGCTGGTTAGCATCTTGTCCCGGGGTGACGGACCTTGTACAAGAATGCCCTGCGGGAAACAAAAACCGGCTCCTAAGGCCGGTGGAACTCAATCGTTCTGGTGGGGCCGTGTGACTATCGTCGCGAACTTTAAATACAACTGTCTCATCCCAAGAATTTGTGTCACCAGTATGCCTATCCATAGCAATTTCGTGATCTATGGACTTACAAGATTTGATTTGGTGACCTAAAAATATAAGTCTATACAATGAGTTTACCTAAACAATTATAAATATGCTAGATAATACTACAAGAATAGCATACGAAAATACGAGACATAGAGACATGTAGATGAACTTTTAAACATGGGCCTCCCAGAGGTACCACACAGACTCGTAGGTCTGCAGAGGTATCCCCACAAGGGAGCCTCCCGTACACGAGACTTAACTAATTAACTTAATATAAGTTATTATACCTCTAAGCTGAAAGGAAGAAGGTTATCTCGGACGAAAAGCTATGTGCCTCACGCGGGCACTACTCCTAGTGCTAGTTTGGGTGAGGAGTATTATCCTCGCGTGGACCGTCGTCGCTGAATCCTTGCGAAAGGCAAGTGCCTCGCATGGGCCTCCGTCTCGGGAAAGGTGTCGCCACTGCTTAAAGCGGGAGAAGAGTAGTAGGCAAAAATGGGCCCACTCTAATATTTCAACCAAAAATGCTTGAGAAAGAAAAGACCCTACCTAGTGAGATTATGACTATAGGGGTGCGTGCTGTTTTACATGAAGACGGGAGGAGCAATTCCCGATGGATTCTCCCATCACTGTCTTATGTAATTTTTAGAATGCTGAATTAGTAGTTGCCGCTTTATTTGTGCGGGCCTTCTGCTTTGCTTAATTAGCTTTTAGTTGTTTTCAAAACAAGAACTATTTTTGGCCGCAACTGGCTGGTATCTACCTAGCTATTAGACACGGCTGTCACTGAGAACAGATACCCTAAGACATCAATACTGAAGACAGCGCTCATACATGTTACTTAGTAAGATCTCCGAACTCAATAAGAATCCAGACATCATGCTCCGTAACCACATAAAACGTTACAAGACATAGGTTACTTTTCGCGAAAGTATTATTAGACCATTGTCCTATCGTTATGGTGGGGGTGAGAGAGACGAATACCCACCGTAAATGTCCTTCCTGTAAGGGCGTGGCAGATCTAAATATCATGCCCAGACATTCTGACGGAATTCGGTGGGGGTACGTATCTCGCCCGTCACCGGGTCCTATGGAACTAACTGTTTGACCTGGCATTAGGTTTATATACAAGTTGCCCTGTTTTGCACTGCATTGTGGGAGGTTGGTTCAGTAAATAAAATAATAATTAATGTATGTTTTCGCAGTGCTTTCCTACATTGGCTAAAGTGCTAACTACTAAGTATCCAAAGATACGCGGGAATGTGTGTGATACCGCACCCTGGCCATCTCCGCTCGGAAACCCCAACAGTTTCGCAGAGTCGGATCAGCCCATGGTGCGGATGGGGACATCCAAACAATTAAGAAGCCACTAGACTGAATGGTACATGAAGACACAAAATCTTGGAGTTATGAGTCTTACCAGAGTGCGGGGCTAGATTATCGCTTGTTGTTTCCTACGTGCACTGCTGTCCTATATTTTCTATACATAAGCAAAACATATGAATGGATGGCCACTGGCCATATATATACATAATCTAACCAGACCAATCAATAGGGTATCAAATTATCAATGTATATATATATATATATATATATATATATATATATATATATATATATATATATATATATATATATATATATATATATATATATATATATATATATATATATATATATATATACATATATATATATATATATATATATATATATATATATATATATATATATATATATATATATATATATATATGTATATATCAGTACAGGTTAACGAACCTACTATAGTATGGTTAGCAACACATTGAGGATAATGAGAATAATTATAAACAGATACAGAAATTATAACTAGCGGTCCTAAGACCATTACGGTTCCTTTTAGTCATCAGGGCCGTTCTTACGGATACAATATAATTAACGAAACCCATATAGAGAAATAAGTAAACTGTGAAGTATAGTTACTTGAATACTCGGTAGTCATTCTTAAGTTAGGCTACCATGTTACTGAAATTGATACGTCATTCCGTAGTCGACATGAGATGATGCACTCTCCGGAAGCTGGAAAGTACATCGCTCAGCACTGTAAGCCTAACAGGATGTCTAACGAGCAGTCAGTAAAAGATATGATAGTACTACTGTGGTGAAGAAAGTTCCCATACACCGATGGCATGGGTGGATAATGTAAACAACCCGATCACAAGCGGGGGTTGTCAAATGCGAATGAAGATACAAAACAAAGCTTCACGGTGCTGGGTACGTCAGCCAGCTCAGAAGACGCACCGGGCAGAGTTTACTTGCTGTGGTCGAAACCAGAAGAACCTACGTGCTATTAGTGCGGTGATGGTTGAAATCCCACTTTTAGGCGTGGCCGGCAGATCTGGCGAGTCATCCATCAAAGAACCTCCTGCCTCTACATGTGTAGACTCACATATTCAGTCCGTAAAGGCCTCACCGCAAATTTGTGTTTCGAAGTAGATATTGATATTCGTGAACTTTAATCAGAAAGTTCCAAATTACTCCCGTAAGTAGGGAGTTACAAAATTGTTCTTACTGTGGTGGGTTGGCTGCTGCTAGCTACAGAAGAAGGACAGAAGCTGAAGACATATGCGTAATATCTGTTGATCGCAGCTAGTACAGATCCAACCTGTTCGGCCCCTGGCCGAGGATGCTCTCGATCACCGGATCGCGTCTCCTTTTATACTCCTCGTGACGTTACAGGCGCAGGCTCCAACCAATCATCATTCGAGCAACAGCCAATCAGCGCTTAGCTAATAATATCCCGCCGAATGTTCTAGAACATTCTAGAAGTTCTGCAATCACGTGGTTATGACGTCACGGCAATATTTTGAAGATAATCAAGAAGGGGTTTCCCCCATTTCTTAACCGATTTTGAAATGGTTTACAGATTTAAAAAGCCCGTTGAATTCTGGTCTTGATTAATGCCAGATTTAACGGGAACAGGCAATCAATAAGGATTACAGGGTACCATCTCGGTACACTAAAAGCGCCATCCTATCTTGGTCGTAACTACGCGCTCCATCAAAAACAGCATCTTGACGCGCGCATGTGCATCATGCGTTTTAACGAACTTAGTCGGTTTCGCAACGCGATCTCTCTCTCATAGGCCCATATACGCTTATGGCTCTACCCAGGGGGGGGGGGGGGGGTAGGGGGCGTGTTCTGGAAACGAATCCAGGACGGGCGGCGTGTACCTAGCTTAGCTGGTAAGGCCGGTACCCGACCGGTCGATCCGAACTACACCATCTTGTATAGTCCACTGATGGTGCGGAGGTGTTTGTGGTGTCAGGCATCAAGTTTGTCTTTAGCTGCCTTTGGAGTGATGAATGGGTCCCGGTCTCTTTTTACTACATATACAAAACTCACGCACTCATTAATCGTCACGTGTACACTTTTAAATCTGATCGATAGACACAAATTCTGATTGTCTCTCCTGTTCACGTAATGATTTGATGTCACTTACGGTGTACGTGGCCTACGTCCGACGGCTGTGGGAGTGACCAGATTTATGCCCAGAGGTCACGGCACTGCCGTAGGCCACGCCCATTTATGCGACGTCCACATGAACACTTTTGGTACTGCTTTAAATATTTCCAGCACCCATTTAAAAGTTTCTATCTAAGAATCAATCAGTCATCAGCTCATAGCAGCGCTTTTTTATTCTGCCTGACCGACCGACCGGCCGGCCGGCCGAGACACACTGACCACATAACCAACTAACTGATTGTATGACCGACCAAGAATATCTTTAATTATTTAATTATTAAACATTTATCAAGTATTTGTCTATTTCAGATGCTTGTACTCGTGGGCATTATGGTGGTAATCAGCATCAGCCAGAATACGTAAATGGCATCACCGCCAGATTACTTACCATTAACTGAGAATGGTGATAATAGAGACCAAATAATACAGACCTATTTTCACTTAGGATTTTCCTATGAAGAAATAGTGGTATTTTTGCAATTATACAATGGTATTACTATTGGCCTAAGACAACTGAAACGTATTCTGAAAAGAAGAGGCTTATGGAGGCGAAAAGAACAATCGGACATACGTCTGGTAATTGAAGTGATAGAACGTGAATTACAGAACAGTGGTAGGGACTTGGGCTATCGGTCGATGCACGCCAGAATTACGAAAAACCACCACTTAGTCGTTTCCAGAGAAGCTGTTAGGCTCATTCTCGCAAGATTAGATCCAGAAGGTGTATTAAATAGAAAAAGGCAAAGATTGCGCTGACGAGTGTATGATGTGCCTGGTCCAAATTATATATGGCATCTAGATGGATGGGATAAGTTAAAACCATTCGGCATGTGTGTGCACGGCTGTATTGATGGTTACTCTAGAAAACTGATATGGCTTGAAGCGTCGTCAACAAATAATGATCCGTTTGTTGTATGCAAATATTTTTTTGACTGTATCAAGCGAGTTAATGGATTGCCTAATATTGTGCGGGCTGACAATGGAACTGAGAATGTCAATATTGAAATCATGCAAACATTACTCAGAACCGAGAATAATGATGACCGGGGACGGTTGCATACTAGTTTTCTCTATGGAAAGTCGACTGCTAACCAGCGAATCGAGAGCTGGTTGAGCAAGTTTAGATCTTTCGGAATGAACAGTTGGATAGATCATTTCAAATCTCTACAACGTAATGGAATAATAAGTACGACAAATGAGCTAGACACCGAGTGCATCTTTTTTGTTACCTCGATCTATTACGACGTGAGATTCAGTTATGCCTAAGACTCTGGAATACTCATTACATTAGGAAATCTAGCAGTCAACTATTATTATGTACTATCTACCAGAGTTATATGGTGGGCGTGATTACATAAGGCCACTTAATGAAGCGGACGCCGATATACTTTCAGAAAGTCTCACGGAACAAATACCAAACGGCAGATCACATTATAGGGAATTATTTAAAATTTTAACAGAAGAAGGTCAAATGGTTATGCCTAATACCCTCGACGAGGCGGCAGATGTATTGGTTTTCCTGTTAGACTGTGTTCACCAATAGCTCGATGGTGAATAGGTTATTCTCTGTGTGCTTTGGTGTGTTTATATCGCTGACCATTGTATTATCTCGGCCTCGGTTGAAGCTGAAAAGCGACAGAATATGCGTCAACGTACTGATTCATTGCCTGCATTTATTGATTTCATGGTGAAAAGTTTTATTCGCGACTAGCAACTAGTATAAGTGTGTTTTGTCGCTCGGTCTGTCGATCAAGCTTTTGACAGTTCTAACAAAGCCTCTATCTATGGATTGGACAATTATATTGCGACAAAGCTTGAACACATCATTGCCTACACCAAGCAGACCTGGGGTCAAAT
Source organism: Chaetoderma sp. LZ-2023a (assembly GCA_034401795.1). Classification (NCBI taxonomy): domain Eukaryota; kingdom Metazoa; phylum Mollusca; class Caudofoveata; order Chaetodermatida; family Chaetodermatidae; genus Chaetoderma; species Chaetoderma sp. LZ-2023a. Next base: position 88,177,145 of record CM067375.1, read on the forward strand.
ACGTTTGATCATATACAAATACAAATACGCAATTATAATTTCATTCAAATACAATTAACTCTTATCTCGCTGATATGAAAGTTTTGATCTTTTAAATTCTTTTAAAATCTTAAGAGGCTCAGTGAAAGCAGCAATAGAAAATACATCTTAGATATTTTGTTAGCAATTTGACTGGGAGTAGCTATGCCAGCAACAGACCGCAAACAAATTATTCACAAAAGCATTGAAGTTAATCTGTCCAATACTATAGAGAAGTTTCATGTTTGTGCATTTACAACTGAAACAGTCGTGTCTCAATATGTTTTGATAAGAATCAACAGTTAACAAGGCATAGTTATATAAGAGCTTAATTGCAGTCCTTTCATGTCATTCATTGAACTAGGCATGGTACAGGTAGCATCTCACTCCAGCTGTGAGCTGTGTTGTGGATTAAAATAATATATTAACCTTTTTGAATGAGTAAGCGAAAATAGGAAATGGATTTTATTTTGAATTATACATGTTATATATAGTCTTTTGGATATTTTGACTGGGAGCTGTTGCAGGCTATGGCAGCAACAGGTCCCTGACTAAGTAATTTTAAAATAGTCAACAGCTTGAAGATCTATGATAATGATTTTCTGAAATTATGTTCTAGGAATTCAGACCACAAATAGTTAAAAGGAGCACTTTAACTCTTGACTACTGTAAGCCATATTGGACAATAATAGCCTACTAACTCTGAACCTGGTCAATATTTTGCAAACTATTGGAGTGAAACTTATTAGAGCCTTAGATATTGATTAAACAAACAGATTAACTGATTTTATCCTTTGTATTCACTGACTGAGAAATTGACTTTAGTAATCAAATAGTTGAACCCCTGAAAGCAATTTGGCTAAAACAATTTGCTTTCTAAAGTTGCATTAAATTAATATTCAGTCAAATTCTCAAATTTTTCAGGAAAATGCTAAATATGCCATGTACCATGTGTTATATGTGCACTGTGATTTATACATGTACTTATTTGACCCCTTTATCTCTAGTAGAGTCCCCAAATCGCTCTTGTTCAAGGAATTGTGATAATATGTGTGCGTATTTGACTGTATTTGAAACACATGCCAAATATGGTGATCAAATACAAATACGGCCTGACTAAAAAAGCAAATACAAATACGTAAAATTTACGTATTTAAATACAAATACTTATTTGATCCCAGGCCTGATACCAAAGGGAACAAAAATGAGGTCAGCAGGTTAAAGGTCAAGGTCAGTATCAAAGTTGCCATAGATGCAATGTCATTACCTCACCTGACCCAAAGTGCCAAGTGAGCTTGTGTCATAAAGACCGTATTTTTTACTAACATTAATAAGGCCGTTTAAAACACGATAGGGCCAACATTCCACCCAGTAGTGATAAGCCACAGGCTCAATGGTTGTTTATAACGGCTCGACATGTTAATCGCTAGCGGTCACATTGACCTAGATTAAATTAGGCCATACGCCAGTCGACTACCGGGAATATACCCTCTAGGCGAGCGAGGAAGGCAGTAAAGCCAACCCGACGGAGTATAAAAACACCAAAGAGAGACACACGGGGTGGGGTGGGGACAAAACATACAAAAGCGGTGTGCTAATGAATAGCGGTGTCAACCTGCTGTGGCGACTCCGGTTTTCAAAATTGAAAACTTGAGTCATAAAATATGACAAACCACAGCAAATTAAACACAAACAGAAAACATCAAACTCAACTAAATCAACTTATGTAACAGAAATTAAACAAAAGCGAGCAGTATTGACGAAAATTTACACAGAATTAGCAGAGCCAAATTCAGCACATCTTACAATGGCTACTAATACTATTACTATTATTACTACTACTACTACTACTACTACTACTACTACTACTACTACTACTACTACTACTACTATTACTATTACTACTACTACTACTACTACTACTACTACTACTACTACTACTACAACTAGGCTTACTACTACTACTACTACTACTACTACTACTACTACTACTACTACTACTACTACTACTACTACTACTAGGCATACTACTACTACTACTACTACTACTACTACTACTACTACTACTACTACTACTACTACTACTACTACTACTACTACTGCTACTACTGCTAGGCCACAGGCCTTTGAATTTTCGTCCATCCATCGCACTAGTACATATCCCCATACTATACTGAACCAAAAATGTTTAGCAACACTGAGAATATTACTGTATAAATGTTATTTAACAAAATCAATAAATTGATTCAAATATATTATTTAATTGATAGGTCATTTTCCAATTTGAACAGCAGTCTCTTGTTACTGTAATGCTAGCATCGCGCCTTTAACATGGCATCATTCAACGGAAGGGTCCAATTTAAATAATGACACAGCTGTCAATACCGCTTGTGACGTCCGCGCTCATTAACCACCGCCGTACATCGCTTTCTCATGCTTCGAATTAAGCACCTGATATCACGAAGAGGAATCGCATCCCATTCCTGGAGCAGTGCAGCTTCAAGCTCCCGCACATTGTGAAGATCTGGATGGTTCTCACGCACCATACGGCCAAGAATGTCCAACACGTGTTCGATAGGAGACAGGTCCGGTGATCGCGCTGGCCAGTCCAACACCGGAACGTTGTTAGCCTCAAGGAAATCACTGGTGACCCTAGCTGAATGAGGACGGGCGTTGTCTTGCTGGAACATAAAGTCTGCATGATGCTGCATAAAAGGGATGACAACCGGGGCGACAACTTCTTCACAGTAACGTTGAGCCGTTAAATTTCCACGAATCACAATAGGATCTGTTTTGTTATTTTCATGGATTCCAGCCCACACCATGACACTGCCGCCACCGAATCTGTCGTGCTGAATGATGTTGGCTGCATCACACCATTCTCCTAAACGTTGCCAAACCCGTTGCCTACCATCCGCCATATCCACTCAATACTTCGACTCATCACTGAACAAAACGTGGCTCCATTGTTGAGCACGCCATCGTTGATGAGTTCTTGCCCATGCAAACCGAATCTCAATGTGACGCTCTGTAAGCGGAACAGCAACAAGTGGACGACGGGCATGCAGTCCAGCATCATGGAGTCTGTTTCGCACAGTTTGTGCATGCACTGTAGTGCCGTTCTTCTCGTGGTGTTGTTGCTCTCGGTCTGCCAGATCGTGGTCGGTCATTAACATGTCAAGTTTCCTGCTCACGTTGGCGGAGACGGGAAATGGTTGAAGCGTGAACATTAAAATGTCGAGCAACAGCGCGAACGCTCTGCCCAGCAGCGAGTCTATCCCATCTGCTTTTGCAATATGGTGAATTTTTTCCTTCGCCACCCGCTAATGTGGACCAGTGCATGAAAAATGCATTTTCACATGCAGTAAGCGTGCGGCCGAGAAATGCAAGAAATGATTTGCATTTCTTCATGATCAGCCGACATTACATTGACTAAACATGCCTGCAAATTTGGTTATAAATGGACGCATAGTTTTAATACAACAAATCAAACTTCACTGTTGCTAAGCTTTTTTGGCTCAGTATATTTTATATACTATATATATAATATACACAAGGTATGAAACCTTCACCTGTGGGCACCATTGTCAGAAAGCCGATTGGTTGGTTTGTAGTTAGAACCGTGATGTCACCGGATTTTGACAACAAACCAACCAATCAGCTTTCTGACAATGGTGCCCGCAGATGAAGGTTTCATACCTTGTGTATATTATATATAATAGGGGGGATATGTGGTAGAGGGATGGATGGACGAAAATTCAAAGGCCTGTGACTAGGCATACTACCGTGACATGGCACCAAGTTGTGGTTGATAAAGCAATTGTTAGAATATAGTTAGTCTAGCATCATCACATTGACAACAAGAGCTCCGCAAACGGCGCATAATACCCCGCCATGATGACAAACTAATAAATGACAGCTATCAGAAAATATTTATCTCTTCCTCAGACCAGTAATCCTTATTAAGTGTCAAAGCGATCTGCTAAACGGTCAAAGAGGTATAGTACGGAAACCAATTTTCAAGATGGCTGCCGCTGACTGGTAGCCATATTGGATTTCAGATTTGTCTTCACCAGACATATTCCAACAACCCTAGGAAGTGATCCGATAAATCGTAACGGAGATATCATCCAAAAACCAACTTTCAAGATGGCAGCCCCTGCAGCCGCTGGTTGGCGGCCATCTTGGATTTTGGATCAGTGTCGATTTCGATAAGTTTCTTCCTCAGACCTAGTCCAACCACTCTATGAAGTTTCAAAGCGATCCGATAAACGGTAACAGAGTTATCATCCGGAAACCAATTTTCAAGATGGCCACCGGTGGTTGGCAGCCATGTTCGATTTCGGATCTTTGGCAATCTAGATAGGTTTCTTCACCAGAGGTAGTCGAACCACCCGATGAACTTTAAAAGCGATCCGATAAATGATAACGGAGTTATCATCTGGAAACCAATTTTCAAGATGGCCACCGGTGGCTGGCGGCCATCTTGGATTTTGGATCACTGTCGATTTCGATAGGCTTCTTCCACAGACCTAGTCCAACCACTCTATGAAGTTTCAATGCGATCCGATAAACGGTAACAGAGTTATCATCCGGAAACCAATTTTCAAGATGGCCATCAGTGGCTGGCGGCCATCTTGGATTTCGGATCATCGTCGATTTCGATAGGTTTCTTCCACAGACCTAGTCCAACCACTCTATGAAGTTTCAATACGATCCGACAAATGGTAACTGAGTTATCATCCGGAAACCGATTTTCAAGATGGCCACCGGTGGCTGGCGGCCATCTTGGATGTCAGATCATTGTCAATTTCGATAGGTTTCTTCCCCAGACCTAGTCTAACCACTCCATGAAGTTTCAATGCGATCCGACAAACGGTAATGGAGTTATCATCCGGAGACCACTCTGCCGCCCGCAGCGCCCACCCACCCGGATGGACGGCGGCATTACATAATACCCCGCCAAATTTTGTGGCGGGGTATAAAAATGGACATGCTATATACACCAGGCAATTATTAATTATTTATTCCTGATTTACGAAAAGACACTGTTTAATAAATTCATATTTCAATGCAACATGGTGTTTAGTAACTCTTTAATAAGTTAATAACCTATTAAAACATGTGTGCTCTATAAAATGTAGACAGTTCACTCGTTGTAGAAGGTTAATATTTGGCTTGTTTTTTTAATTTTTCGGCGATGCCAATAATTACAAGTGACCCGTATCGCTCACCTGGAGCATAGGCATTTCAACTGGAAAGGCTACCTACCACCCATAAGTGACATCCTAAGGTCTTTGCCAGAATTGCAACAAGAATTAGAGCTATTGTGCCAGGAGCTCCGACACTACTCACTGGTTAATAGGTCACTCACCCACTCACCCAATCAACAGCCCTTAGTGCTATGCCCAAAGTATTACCCACCTTGTCTAGCACAGCATCCACGTGGAGAAATATCCATGTAGCCAAGTTTAGGAGACCATTAATTCCATTAGATGGCCTTAATAGGAGTCACATTTATGTTTGGCAGGATCACTGCCCAGTGTCCACATATATCTCTGTAGCAAGTCCAAACAAGAATCTATGGTAAGAATCTAGGGTTGGCATAGAAGAATTACAAACAAATCTCCCTGGACACTTGTAGAAGCCAAACCTGTACACTGATGAAGCTATATGTCCAGTATGTAGAAGTCTTATGTGAGCCTTATTGGTGGTGCCTGTTTTGCATAAGGTGTTGCTGAAAGCTGTTGATTTATCAAACATTAACAGTTTTCAGCAAGAGCATTTTCAAAATAGACATCAGTCAGATGGCTGAATAACGACCAATGAGGACAGGCAGTGCCATCAGTAAAAGGGTTAACTGACTAGATAGAAGCAGGTAGTATAAGTCTGAAATGTTAGTATTTATCATCCATGTTAATAGCATAGAAGGCAAGGCTTCTAGACCGGCCATCTTATATTTTGACGTTAGTAGATTATACTTTAATAGCAACTGCGATAAAATACTTTATAACAAGATAGACCCATTTAAACTATAGACTATCCTTGTTGCTATGGTTACCATGGTTACTATGCCTCTGTAGCTACTGCTACCTGTACAACTTTTATAGGCCAAAGACAATACACTAAGCTGCCACCGCTATGCTGCCACCACTATACTGCCACCACTATACTGTCACCACTAAGCTGCCACTGCTATACTGCCACTGCTATACTGTCACTGCTTTACTACCACCACTATACTGTCACCACTATACTGCCACCACTATAATATCACCACTATGATACCACTGCTATACTGCCACTTCTATACTGTCACCACTATGCTGCCACCACTATACTGTCACCACTATACTGCCACTGCTATACTGCCACCCCTATACTGGCACCCCTATTCTGCCACCCCTATACTGACACCACTATGCTGCCACCTCTATACTGTCACCGCTATACTGCCACCTCTATACCGCCACGGCTATACTGCCACTGCTATACTGCCACCACTACACTGTCACCACTACACTGCCACGGCTATACTGTCACATTTTATACTGCCATCGCTATACTGTCACCACTATACTGTCACCACTATGCTGTCACCGCTATACTGCCACCACTATACTGCCACTGCTATACTGTCACTGCTATACTGTCACTGCTATACGGTCACTGCTATATTGCTACTGCTATACTGTCAGTGCTATACTGCCACCTTTATACTGTCATCACTATACTGTCACCACTTTACTGCCACAACTATACTGTCACAACTATGCTGCCACTGTTATACTGCTATACTGTCACCGCTATGCTGTCACCACTATGCTGTCACTGCTATACTGCCACTGCTATACTACCACTGTTATACTGTCACTGCTATACTGTCACCTTTATACTGTCACTGCTATACTGCTACTCCTTTACTACCGCTGCTATACTGTCAGTGTTATACTGTCACCTTTATACTGCCACCATTATACTGTCACCACTATGCTGTCACTGCTATACTGCCACCCCTATACTGTCACCGCTATGCTGCCAGCACTATGCTGCCACCGCTATACTGCCACCGCTATACTGCCATCTCTAACCTGTCACCGCCATGCTGCTACCTTATACTGTCACCGCTATGCTGCCACCATTATGCTGACACCACTATGCTGTCACTGCTATACTGCCACCCCTATACTGCCAGCACTATGCTGCCACCGCTATACTGCCAACGCTATACTGCCATCTCTAACCTGTCAACGCTATGTTGACACCACTATGCTGCCATGGCTATGCTGCTACTCCTGCTGCCGCTAATGGCCCGCTACCGCTACTACTACTACTATTGCATGTGACTCCTCCCAGCCCACCCACTACAGTCATCCATGATCAACACTCGAATCCATATAGATAAATAGAATGTTAGATATTATAAACTGAATGGTGATACAATTGATTACTAGTTGGTATGAATTATAATGTATATGTATATTTGTAAGACTTCACTGTTTGGTATTGAACAAGAAACATCGAATTCTACAACAATTCTACAATCTGTTACAGATTAAACCCCCGCCAATGAGCTAATCCTCAGTAACCCAGCAAAAAACGTCATAACACATTCACAAACTCTCATGAAAATCCTATCTAACCCATAGGATGTATAAGGGCCATAACTCTGGAACTGATGGACAGACAACCAACAACAGTCTATGCACATCTTTAGGTAAATATGGTGACATTCAAGAACAAAATCCTATCTAAACTGTTGGAGAAGTCAGGTGGTGTAGAGAGGCCACATGATGAAAATGGCATATGGAATCCTACATGTACGATACAGGAAAACTGCTATTATAACAACATAAAAAAATGATATGTGAAAGTATAAACATGTTTATTACATTAACCTGAACTGAGATTTGTGGTATGGCGATTCACAATGTGTCTCGTAAAATGGCCCACATAAAAATGTGATACCCACAACCCAGGAGCAGCTAGTTGAATGCATTAAGGACATTTGGTCTACTTTAATACACAAGTTTGTCAAAGGTACATCATCAATATGATACTAAAACACATTAAAGTAAAACACAGAAATTATTCTTTAACAAATCAAATTTTAACAATAAAGATTCTTATCTTATCTTATCTTATTAGGACAATCTTGTGTCGGATTAAGTTCTCGAATTTTCAAAGTGCTAATACCACCGCTAATAATTCGAGAACATGTATATGTTTCTGCGCATTGGTCCGATCCCATTCACCTGACACTGACAGATCACCCAATACTGCTCCCCAACCCGTCGTTGATGCATCTGTGAAGATGGCCATCTGTGGTTGAGGCGGTTGTAGAGGAACACCTCACAGGAGATTATGTTCTGATAACCACCACTGAGGATGGAATATCAATGATTATTTTACTGGAATCCTCAGAGATGACGTATCCATTCTCTGGGACCAGAATGACATCAAATACATCTGAATCGGCCTGCGCCTGAGTGCCGCATAAGGTACCACCTTCTCCAGAGATACTGGCAAACCCAGTATTCTGATTGAAAATAATTCTCAGATATACAAACTCCTGGGATGGAGTCAATTCTGATTTCTCTAGATTCACAATCCATCCTAGGTCCTTTAGTAAGGCCAGGACTACCTGAAGATTGTTGCACAGAGTGACTGGCTTCCCCGTCTTCAGCAGCCAGTCGTCTATGTAAGTCTGAACAGCTATTTTTCTCCTGCGAAGATAAGAAGTCATGGCGAGAACCACTTTGGAGAAGACCCTCGGGGCTGTGGTCAGACCGAACGGTAACGCATTGAACTCTCAGACACTGTCTTGGAACGCAATGCGAAGGTATTTCTGATAAGGAATTGACATTGGAATATGAAAATATGGGTCCTTCAGATCTTTCGATACTGCCCACATGCGTTTTCTCAGCTCTGTCATCACCACTACCATAGTCTCCATCTGAAATTTTGGTGAAAGAATGAATTTGTTCAGCGGTTTGAGGTAGAGAACTTGTCTCCAACCGCCAGTGCATTTCGGAACGAGGAAAATTATCGAATAGAGGGCCTGGGAGGACTGATTGCGGGCTAAATGAATTGCATTCTTTTGCTGAAGATCTTTGATTTCTGAGCAAATGACATCTAGACGATCGGATTCCCTTGGAATGGGAGTCCATACAGGAGTCGACGCTAACGGAACTAGGGATTGACGGGTGAGCCACTCCGGTTCGTAGCCATTTCTTAGCCAATGACAGAATAAACAATCTTGCACGACCTGTTCCCACTGGTTTGAGAACAGCTGAAGTCTGCCTCGGACAGGAGGAATCTGCACACAGCTCGCGGTCGATGTTGCGTGACAAGACATTAATTCGCTTTGCTGAAGATTCTCGACTCCTGCATTCCTGGCACCACCAGTACGGGTCTTGCTGGAAGCCCATTAGGACCCCCCAATGGCCACCTCGCGGCTTCTTGGAGTATGATGGCCCAGAACGACCACCACGGCTATCCTTACAATAGCCGCCGCGTCCCGAGCCACCATCCTTCCTGTCATCCTCATACGACCTCTTATTAGAAGACTTGTATGATGATGCCTGGCCAGGTCCCTGAGAACCGGATGCCCGATGGGCATTACAGCTAGATGACCGGAAGGGCGATCTATGTCGCTGCCTCTGCTGCTCCTGTCGGTGCTGCTTATAGGACGCTTGCGGCTGAATCCTTTTAGTCGACTTCCATGACTTACCGACAACTTCCTGCTCTGCAACCATGGACGCAACCTTGGAGAGAGCTTGTCTTGCTGAGCTGCCAAACAAGCTCAGACCAATGAAAGGCGCAGAAGACAATGCAGCCCTCATCTCTGGTCCTGGTTCTACACAATCGAGAACCATTCTCCTCCGTTCCACCAATGATCTGGTAATCACCCTGGCCAGGCAATCTTGGGACAAGCACATGGTGTCCCGGACAACTCCAGGAGCAGCCTCTCACACTTCCCCACCTCCTGCCGTGCAGGTCAGCATCCCCTGCAGGATGGTACAACCATGCGGGAGAGCAGCCAAAGCTGCTCTTGCTGCATCCTCAATAAGCATTAGCTCATGGAAAGCATCTTTGTTAGTCTCTGAAAACAACGGTTGAGAATGACCCTTGGATTTCCCAGCCAACACCATTCAACACTTCACGTTCAGCAGGTGAAAGATGAGGAACACGGGCATACTGACGGTAGGCCTGCTCCAAAAAACAGACGCTACCCCTTATCCCCTTACAGGCATTCGGAAGCATATACTCCGGCTGAACCAAATAGCACACCACGACTTCCAACATGTCAGAATGGTAGGCATTGCTGAAGAGCCACTTGACAGAGCACTAGCCGCACGCTCTGAAATTCATTCCATCACCGGATCGCACAGAGATCCCTCGTCAGATGTCAACCAAGTACCTGCACCCATTCAGCTTGAGTGTTGAACGATGGCTCATCCATTAAAGGACTGTCATATTCGTCCTTCTTCTCACCCTTGGATGAGAAGGAGGACACCATACAGACCCTTGGAAGAGAAGGCAACTTTATCCATGCTGAGAGCTACATACAAAACTTCCAATTCGAAACGGGTCCGTGGCTCGACTACTCGTGGCTCCAGTGTCTAGACAATCGGACACAGAATCAGCACAATCCATCGGCCCCAGCACGGGAGCCGGAACTATGTCTGCTAATATGGCAGGGCATGTGACTCCCAGAGGAGCTGGTGTACCCGCATCCACGTTGCCGATGGGAGCCTTAAAAGATGGCTCGGATGGCACTCCGGATAGAGTGAAATCCGTGTGGAATATACCTGATGGAACATCGATATCTCCACCTTGCTGACAGACCCATACAAAACCCGGGGGTGACCTGCGGGAAAGCCCACAATCTGCCATCTGAGAAACCTCTGGCATGCCAGACTTCCATCAGCTCTTCCTCCTCTGCCGTCGGCTCTTCAGCCTGTGTGAGAGAAGGGGCAGGTGCTTGTCCCTCCGCAGAACTGGCCAGACCACCGAATGGTTGTCCTGCAGCAGACTGCATCGACGGGACCGAAGACTGGAATGATTCGAACATTGCCTTAAATTGGTCCGCCCAAACATCCACAGCCGAGTCCATCCGGTCATTCAGGCGCTCATTCAATCCTTTATCGGACGCCTGATCCACCTTGGCCATCTTGTCCTCCACGATCCTCTCAGCGCGCATTGATCATGATCAAACTCAGTCACTAACATGCAACGACTCCCAACTTTACATTTAGCACAGGCGACACAGTGATGACCTGCAAACTTCCGCTTCGTGGAGCGATTGCAGCATGAACAAAGCGTATCTGGCGGGGCCTTGCCCTGCCCTTCACCTTCTGTGAACACAGAATAAGAATTAAAACGCTGCACATGGAAACCTGAAATTGAGCAATGCGAACAATAACCTGATGGTAATCATTAAATTACTTAAAAACATCAACTTTCTCTTAGATTAATGTTAATCAAGTTTAGGCAGGAAAATATTTGAAAATTTTTAGAGTGAAAATCTTTTAAACACAACTTGGAGATTACTTGACGTTAAAATAACCAAGAAAATAAGACCGATCGCTACAAACACCCTCGGCAAGGAAGCGAGAGCTAATGATCGGCTTAAAACTGAGTGCATAGATACCCCGAGCCAAAATAAAATGTTAATCATGCCATCTTCACTATGGGCTCTTGGAAGGAAATGAGTCGCAAGAGAAATTAACCGAGTACCCGGATAAGATTAAAAAGTTAATGGGTTATGGAGCGACTCCAACAATGGCTGCCATTTTAAAACAATGTGCCAATTTAAGGACAATTGAAACAGTCATTATGGCACGAATGTATAAATTCTAGATTGATACAACCTGCCCCTGCAACGATTTCCCTTTTCCTTCCATGAACCCAGTGATAAGAACTTGCTCAAGGCACTAAAAACGCAAAAATTTAAGCTAAGTTTAAGACTACAAAAAACGCGACTGTAAAGTCGAGCAAAATAGACGAATTTGGCTGTTGTTGGGAATTGACTCGGTACCTGCCGACTAATGGTAATTCCCGGACTCAGTATGGACAGGACCATGGAGAGTCCGGAGTTTTAATTGTTTATTTTGAGCTAGACTAGATAATAGACATTATAATAATAGTACATCTGGTAAGTATTATCCGAAGTAGACTGGACACTCATATTGCAACAAAACTTGAAGACATGGTTACCTACACCAATGGGAGCCAGACCTCACTTAATGAGTTCACCAGGTTAAAGGTCATGGTCAAAGGTCAAGGCCAAAGTTGCCATAGTCGCGACTTATAGCGCGTCGCACTTGTTTATTTAACCCTAGCTCAAAAATTTGTTCACACAATTTTCGTTTTGCTCACAGAACATGTCCATTTGCAGACTATTTTTGAAAATTGACCACTGTAGTCATGCCAGTGTAAATTTTCAAAAATCCTCTTCTTTTGGTCCACAAATTGACATTTCTAAGACTGCTACAAAAAAGCTTTTGGCTCCAGAATGACGTCATCACTTAACAAACCCACAAAGGTTAGCAGAGGATAAGAAGTATTGTCTGCATGTACAGAAGGAAACTCTTGACCAGATTCTTAAAATATGTCCCGTGGCACCCCGAGAAGGAAGGTACATTTAAGATGGAGGCATGATGTGCTGCTGGGTGGGTTTGAACCTACTACCATAGGGTTCATATCCCCTGCACGTAAAGGCCGGTTTACACGATCAGATTTTTCATCAGATTCATCAGATTTGTCAGAATTGTCATCAAATTTATCAGATTTGTTCCAAACTTGAACGCTCAGATATTTATGACGCCATAAAAGGTTTTTACTTCTTTGTGATGTTTATCATTGATGACGTGTATATATATATATATATATATATATATATATATATATATATATATATATATATATATATATATATATATATATATATATATATATATATATATATTCCTAATTATTTAATTATGACGTCATAAAAGGTTTTTACGTCTTTGTAACGTTCGGTGATGACAAAATTTGAAGTCTGAAGAATCTGATGAGTCTTCAGATTCGTCAGATTTTGCGTTTGCACGAGCAGATTTCGTGTCTGGCCAATCTGATATATCTGATGAATCTGTTGAAAAATCTGATCGTGTAAACCGGTCTCAACACATAAAACAGAGGATGTAGTTGAAATCGACTTCTAACTAGATTACTTTTCCTCATTCATGTCAGTGCACTACAGATAGATAACAGCTTGTCTAAGCTGAGTAATATATAAATTGCTTACAAATATTGACCTTCACATCTAGCAACTGAAAACTACTCTCAACCACCCCTTTCAAAATCTGTCATCAATAGAACAACTAACCTGCCACCTCTTTAATATAGGATACAAAGTAACTGTAGGTTTTCTCTTCATAGATACGTCTGCTGGTTCCTTTATCTGAGAATTCAGGGGTTAGCAGATCCATCAGATGCTTGTATGTTAACTGATGTTGTGTCTTAAAAGAAATTTGATACACGGCTGCTGGATAACCAACTGGAAATATAAATATGTATTTTAGACTTTAGTTGATCAATGAATGCAGTTAGAACACACACACACGAGCTCACACACACTAACGTACATGTATGCATGCATGCATGCACCCACCCATATATATATATATATATATATACTGGATACACATAGTCGATGGCTATCTAAATAGTAGCCAAATTTCATCGAAGACCGTGTAATTTATTAGATACGCACGTTCAAGTTTGGTGCAGCTTTTAGGTCCACCCGAAAATATATGAACTGTGCAATTCTGAATTTTGTGGTCTCCATAACAATAGTATTCAAGGTGCAAGGCTATATTAATTTACCCACCTTTCTTCAGCAACAATTGCTTCCTAAATGTAAACCAACTTTTCTCTCCCCCACCCACAACCCCCCCCCCTCCCCACCCAGCTCTGTAACTATTTACTTTTTGCCATCAGCATGCTAAGCGTTAAATAGCCATAAATTATTGCAGAGTATATTTATGAAACTTACATCAACAATTCCCAGGACATTAAACCCAGATTTAAATAGCTTCTCTGCGTCTGTCAACGTTTGTTCCTGAGAAAACAGTCTCTCCATTTGTTCATTCTCCAGGAAACACGGTAGAGGTCCATCTTCCAGCATGCTTAGACCTGCAAGTAGAATATTTGTTTCCCTTCACAAGGATTGTGTAAAATTTCTTACCATGAATACCAATTATTTTATCAAGATGATCAATGGTCATATTGCGCTCAACTGCCAATATTGACTAGTGGTCAAAGCAACCAGTATGATTAGTGATCAAAGCAACCAGTATTGTCCAATTGTGCTCAACTGCCATTATTGACCAGTGGTCAAAGCAACCAGTATGGTCAGTGGTCAAAGCAACCAGTATTGTCATATTGCGCTAAACTGCCATTATTGACCAGTGGTGAAAGCAACCGGTATGGTCCTATTGATCAAGTTTGAACAAATTACATTCATAAATGACAAAACGTGCCACAATTCTTGACGCCAGACACACAGACACCGGGCGGAGGGTTATCGCTTTAGCTCAGCTGACTGAAAAAAATATCCCACCATGATGTGAGGAGGACACACTCCCCTTCCAGGACCCACCATAAGGTTCCTATATTTTATTGGCACATTAGCAAAACTTGGTTATACTACTGTTGATACTGCATGTAGACACACCTTTAGGTACAGATAGGCAGATGCCATTTTGGGACATTTCTGTGACCTAGGTACTTACTACAAAGCAACCCAGCGCCAAAGAAATACCGATTTCTGATATTCTTTTCAGTCTGATTTATTACAAAACCAGCCTCTGTGTTCGTGAATAATTCGCATTCTTCGTTCAGCAAGGATTTTAATACCAAACTGAAGAATTCTCGACGTGGTCCCCCAAGGTCTTTAGCATTTTCGCCATAAAACGTGACTTCAAGAGGCTTTCTTAATTCGTCAAAGTCAAGTGACAATAACTCATCCATTGTTGTGCTTATCAAGTTAAAACGTGATACATATATTGAAACAGTGTCACCTTCAACAAATGAATCTGGCGAAGTGTCCAGTGCCCGTCCCTGGATAAGTATATCGCGAAAGACTCGAACCACCTCCACTGGATCATTCGTTGTAGCCCTTCAATAAAGATAGGAAATTAAAGTTAAACATATGAGATATACCAAAACAAAAACTGACCTAGGCGTGCACTAACATTTTGATTCTGATACGTTGGATGCACAACATACTAATCATCTGCTCCAAAACGATATACGGCATGTCCACCTTTGGAAACATTTAATTTTTAGCCACACTTTTCCCATTCTCTGGCCCGGCCCCGGAGTCAATGGTTATATATACTAAACAAGAGGCCCAATGGCCTGTGGCGCTCGCCTGGACCAATAGCATTTGAACCCTACGGATGCTTCCTGCTAAATATAATTGAAATCGGCCTAGTAGTTCTCCAGAAGAAGGCATTTTAAATTTCCCATTGCTTTAGTATGGGCGCCTATGGCGGGAAAATAATCCAAGATGGCCGCCAAACTGTTTATCCTACAGTTTCGAAAATGGCAAAAATTAGCTCAGAATGCCCAAAACCATATATAGAACCAATTTCGGCCTCAAAATCCATCAAATAAAAAAATCCAATATGGCCGGCAAACACGCTACATTTTGATTGGCCCACGGCAGCCATGTTTTTCGACGGATCAACTTCCCTTGAACAAACTTTAATGGCCCTTAGTCCATGATCGTATCTTCCAAATTTTGGCCTGATCCCAGCGGTTCTGGAGAAGAAGCCGTTTTTGGAAAACTAGGTCATCCAAGATGGCCACCGAACCATTTGGTCAATCAAGTCATCTTGAACAAACTTGGCTTACCTCTTTCCCTAGATGATGTTTCCTGAGTTTTGAATCGATTCCTCAAGTGGTTTCGGAGAAGATTTTTAAAGACGTCTCCTAAAACCGGCCGAAATCCAAGATTGCCGCCGGCCAAATGGGCCGATTGACTCCATTTGAACAAGCTTGGATCCCTATGCCCTAAGGATGCTTCCTGCCAAATATAATTGAAATCGGCCCCGTGGTTCTTGAGAAGTCGTTTAAAGGAAAAGCTGACGGATGGACGACGGACACACAACGGACGGTCGTCACGGCATAAGCTCACCAAAAATGAGAAAACCTCATCAAAATATGTACACCTAAATTATTTTTCAAAAATCGATAAGGTGAGAGGATTCGAGGTGTCACTGGGGTAATGATCAGTAAAACTCGACTCACAGTGCCCCTGGGCTACCGACATGTTGTCGTCCACAGAGACCCATCTTGACAACATCCATGCAGTCCATCTGAACATTGACGGATTTTTGTGAAGGGCCTTGCCTTGGAAAATAATATTGTCCAACAGAGGCAGATGAACCAGATTGCAGATCAGAAGGTCCACCAGATCCGTATACCATGATCGGCGTGGCCAATCTGGGGCGATCAGACGCACTTAGCACTCGTCCTGTCTGATTTTCTGAAGAATTTTTGGAATCAGGAGTGCTGGAGGGAATGCGTATGCATACATTCCAACCCAGCTGATAGCTAATGCATCTGTTGCGATAGCGCTCGGATCTGGAATGTTATAGGCCACCCCGCAGTTACTCGGACACACTCAAGCACTATATATATATATATATATATATATATATATATATATATATATATATATATATATATATATATATATATATATATATATATATATATATATATATATATATATATTATATTGAGTATGCTATCGTCTTTAGCGTTGGCGTCACTCATATTTATCTAATGGGCCATGTTTTGGAATTATATGTGTCCTTCGTCCCAAATTCTATAGATTCTAGAAAGAACACTAGAGAGGACTTCTATGGCCAATTAGAGAGCAACCTTGAGTATGGATCCAGCTCATGGATGACAGCAGCTAAATCTCATCAACAGAACCTCGACAGAGTACAAAACTAGGCACTGCACATCATCACTTGTGGAATGAGATCAACACCAATAGAAAAAATGGAGCAGACAACAGGCATCCCCCCACTTAGCATAGGAAGGGAATGCAAAGCACTGAACCAAGCTGCAACGTTCAAATCGTTCAGCAACCACCCGATGAAGATCAGGCAAGCACAGCTGTCATCAGGAAGACTTAAAAGATCAAGTATTGTGAAAGAGACAAAAGCACTTCAAAGGACACACCAAGAAATGTTGCCAGCACAAATAGAAGACCCAAACCACACCCTCGATCCTCCACCCTGGGAAAACAAACCAGAGAGCATAGCTATTCGCACCACAGTACCTCATCTCACAGCCAAAGATGAACACAGTGATGTGAGCAAGAAGGGCCTGACCCTAGCCATGCTGGAAGAAATGTACCCTCAGGAGACATGGATAAGGATCTACACAGATGGATCAGCCAAAGATGCAATTAGGAGCGGAGGTGCCGGACCGCACATACAGTATCCATACGGACAACATGAGTCAGCTGCAATACTGATGGGCAAACACTGCACAAACTACAGAGCTGAATTCGAAGCACTGGTTCATGCAGCTAATACCATCAGAAGAACAGCAGACCCTATTGCACAGATTGTCTTTTTATCTGATGCCCGCTCTGTCCTTGAGGCTATCACCAAAGGTAAGCTGCCACAACTTGAGGAAGCACTACAAACCATCAAATGCTTTCGCATAGCATTGCAGTGGATCCCCTCACACTGTGGAGTCCAAGGAAATGAGGAAGCAGACAAGATGGCAAAGGTGGGTGCAGAAGAGAATCAGACAGAAAACATGGTTACCCATGCAGAGATGAGGACTATCATCAAGTCACTCTATAGAACACCTCAATCAGAAGATGCCTACCATCATCTCTCGAGGCCAGAGCAAGTGACCATGTTTCGTCTCAGAACCTGACACAACAGACTAAACCAACACATGTACAGGCGGTTCCACCTTACGACATCGCCCGCTTGTCCTTGTGGAGAAGCAGAACAGACCACAGAGCACATACTTCAATGTTGCAGTACGTATACGCTGCTGAGAGAAGAGATCTGGCCTTTGTCAACATCTTTTCTTGAAAAGCTGTATGGGCCTGTGGAAGAACTGCAGAAAACCACAAATTTCATCTTGAGAACGGCTCTCCAAGTGTGATACCAGCGATCGAAAAGAAGAAGAAGAAGAAGAGAGCAACCCATCCACACAGAAATTCTACCAACTGATTAGAAGAAATACAGCAGATAGATCCACTACCACTGAAATTATACTTCACAACAACAATGACATCGCAGATCCTCAACAACAGAAATGACAGAGGAAAATATTGGCTCAGTAATATGAGGATCTGGCAACTCCCAAAGTACTTCCACATTATGATCCATCACACCTATTTGAATGTGAATATCGCCACAATCTCATAAAGGATATCTGCAAAGATGATTACTCCGAAACCAAACCAATTAAATAACAGGAATTCCACACAGCAATTCACCATCTGAACACAGGCAAGCAAATCTATCTGCTGCGCATATCAAAACAGCTGAAGAAGTGATCATATAGATTTTAGTTTTTGTCATCATACAAAAAATAACCTACATAGAAACTTGAAATTTACTGTAAACCTAGAAGGGAAATATATCTAAAATGTCTCCAAATTTCATTAAGGTTATTGCATATTTTATTGATAGTTAGACGTTGAAGGTGGATGCACTTTTTGGCCACACAATATAAACAATATAATCAAACTCACGTCTTATTTAATGTGTTTTCAATACAGGACCGTAGATTCCTACCTTGAATCTGATCTGTGTTGCAAAATAAAAAAATACAGACTCTGACATGTGGATGTGACGTCCATGCTCAAATATAGAAAGAATGCTCAAATATAAAAAGACATGCTAATCATTTTAGGCATGGACTTCACGTTCTGATATCGTATTAAATATAATAGCTAATTTATTTTAAAACCTTTCCGTTAGGAGTCCGGGTATTCAAGCACTGATCAGCAACAGACTAGTATGACGAGCATGCCTAGTTCACTATAAAACCATTTTCCCCAGGTACGGCCTGAATAAGGCCTAGTAAAGCCTAGCCAAGGCGTAGCTTAAGTCTGGCAAAGCCCAGTTAAGGCCTAGGTAAAGTCTATCAACGCCTGGCTTATGTCTAGGTAAGGTCTGAGAAAGTCTGGACAATGCCTGCGTAAGGCATAGTTAAGGCTTAGCAAAGCCTGGCTACGGCATAAATAATGTCTTGCACAGTTTGGCAAAAGTCTAGGAAACGCCTACCAAAGCATGTCTAAGGCCTAGGTAAGGCTTGACAAAAAGCCTGACTAAGGCCTAACAAAGCCTGGCTAAGGCCTAGTTACGGCCTGACTAAGGCTTAGTAAATCCCAGCTAAGGCATAGCTTATGTCTGGCAAAGCCTAGTTAAGGCCTAGGTGAAGTCTATCAACGCCTGGCTTATGTCTAGGTAAGGTCTGAGAAAGTCTGGTAAATGCCTGCGTAAGGCATAGTTAAGGCTTATCAAATCCTGGCTAAAGCCTATGCATTGTCTAACAAACATGGCTAAGGCCTAGGTAAAGTCTATCAAAGCCTGAATAAGGCCTGAATACGGTCTGGCTATGGCCTGTCTACGGCCTACAAATGCCTAGCTAAGGCATGGCACCGGCCTAGTAAAGCCATGTTACGACATGGGTAACTTATAGGTAAGGCTTATCAAAGGCTAGCTAAGACCATGGCAAGACCTTTGTAAAGACTGGCAAAGCATAGCTATGGCCTGGGTAATGTCTTGCAAAGCCTGCATAAGGCACAGGTATGGCCTAGCAAGGCTTGGTTACGGTCTGGGTAAGTCTTAGCAAAGCCAGCTAAGGCCTAGTTAGGCCTAACAAAGCCTTGCTAGGGCCTAGGCAATGTCTAGCAAAGCATGGATAAGGCCTAGGTAAAGTCTATCAAAGCATGACTAAGGCCGGTATACGGCCTGGATAAGGCCTAGGTAAGACCTAGGTACGGCTAACAAAGCCTAGCTGAGCCATGGCAACGGCCTAGCAAAGCCATGTTACGACCTCGGTGAGTTCTAGGTAAGGCTTAGCAAAGACTGGCAAAGGTCTATGCAAGGCCTTTTTACTGCATAGCAAAGCTTGAATAAGGCGCAGGTAAGATCTAGTAACGCTTGGATAACGCCTAGGTAAGGCCTAACAAAGCCTGACTAAGTCCAAGTTAGAGCCTAGGGAAAACCTAGCAAAGTCTTGCTAATGCCTAGGCAATGCCTAGCAAAGCATGGCTAAGGCCTAGATAAAGTCTATCAAAGTCTGACTAAAGCCTGAATAAGGCCTGACTATGGTCTGGCTAAGGCCTAGGTAAGACCTAACAAAGCCTATCTAAGGCATGGCAACGGCCTAGCAAAGCCATGTTACGACCTCTGTAAGTTCTAGGTAAGGCATAGTAAAGGCTAACTAAGGCCTAGGCAAGGCCTTTGTAAGGCCTAGAAAAGCCTAGCTACGGCCTATGTAATGTCTTGCAAAGCTTGGAAAAGACGCAGATATGACCTAGCAAAGCATGGTTAAGGCCTAGCTAAGGCCTAGCAAAGCCTGGCTACGGCCTAGGCAATGTCTATCAAAGCATGGCTACGGCCTAGGTAAAGTCTATCAAAGCCTGAATAAGGCCGGAATACGGCCTGGCTACGGCCTGGCTAAGGCCTAGGTAAGACCTAGGTAATGCTAATAAAGCCTAGCTACGCCATGGCAACGGCCTAGCAAAGCCATGCTACGACCTCGGTATGTTCTAGGTAAGGCTTAGCAAAGGCCGACTAAGGCCTAAAACAGGGCCTTTGTAAGACTTAGCAAAGCCTGGCTACGGCCTAGGTAATGTTTTGCAAAGCTTGGCTAAAGCCTAGGTAAGGCCTCGCAAAGCATGGCTAAGACCTAGGTAAGGCTTGGCAAATCCTGGCTAAGGTCTAACAAAGCGTGGCTAAGGCTTAGGTAGGCCTAGCAAAGCCTAGCTAAGAGGTAGCGTAAGTCTAGCAAATCATAGTTAAGGCCTAGGTAAAGTCTGTCAAAGCCTGGCTTATGTCTAGGTAAGGTCTGAGCAAGTCTGGTCAATGCCTGCGTAAGGCATGGTTAAGGCTTACAAAAGCCTGGCTACGACTTAGGCAATATCTAGCAAACCATGGCTAAGGCCTAGGTAAAGTCTATCAAAGTCTGAATATGGCATGGAAAGGTATGGCTACGGCCTAAGCTAAGGCATATATAAGGCCTAGCAAAGCCTAGCTAAGGCATGGCAACGGCCTAGCAAAGCCCGGTTACGACCCAGGTAAGTTCTAGCTAAGGCTTAGCAACGATTGGCTAAGGTCTATGCAAGGCCTTTGTAATCCGTAGCAAAGCCTAGCTACGGCCTAGGTAATGTCTTGCAAAGCTTGGATAAGGCGCAGGTAAGATCTAGTAACGCTTGGAAAACGCCTAGGTAAGGCCTAACAAAGCCTGACTAAGTCCAAGTTAGAGCCTAGGGAAAACCTAGCAAAGTCTTGATAATGTCTAGGCAATGCCTAACAAAGCATGTCGAAGGCCCAGGTAAAGTCTATCAAAGCCTCCCTAAAGCCTAGCAAAGTCCTGCTAAGGCCAAGATATGTTTATGTAATATCTAGATAAGGCCTGCCTAAGGTCTTGCAAAGTTTGGTCAAAGAATTACAAAGCCTGGCTAAGGCCTATGTAAGGCTTAGTAAAGTCTGGATAAGGATTAACACAGCCTGGCTAAGGCCTAAGTAAGGCCTGACAAAGGTCTAGCAAAGCCTAGCTAACTCCATAAATGCCTAGGTAAGGCTTAGCAAAGCCTGGTTAACGCCTAGTTACTGTCTTGCCAAGATTGGCTAGAACGCAGGTAAGATTTAGCAAAGCATGGCTAAGGCCTCGCTAAGGCTTGGCACGACATTACCTAGGCCTAGATACGGCCTGACTAAGGCCTAGAAAAGCCTAGCTAAGACCTTGGTAAAGTCTATCAAAGCCTGACTTATGCCTAGGTACGGTCCAAGAAAGTCTGGCAAATGCCTGTGTAAGACATAATTAAAGCTTACCAAAGCCTCGCTAGGGCCTAAGTAATGTCCTGCAAAGCTTGGCTAAGGCGCAGGTAATGCCTATCAGCTTACTTACGGCCTAGGTAATGCTTAGCAAACCTCGCTAACCTGGCTACGGCCTAGGCAATGTCTAGCAAACCATGGCTAAGGGCTATGTAAAGATTATCAAAGCCTGACCAAGGCCTGAATACGGCCTAGCTACGGCCTGGCTAAGGCCTATGTAAGGCCTAGCAAAGCCTAACTAAGGCGTGGCAACGGCCTAGCAAAGCCATGTTACGACTTAGCTAAGGTCTAGTTAGGAATTAGCAAAGCCTTCTGTGGCCCAGGCAAGGCCTTTGTAAGGCTTAGTAAAGCCTGGTTACGGCCTCTTGCAAAGCTTGGCTAACGACTAGGGCCAAGGTAGGACCCAGTTAAGACCTGGCAAAGTCTTCTAAACCCTATGCAATCTCTAGCAAAGCATGGCTAAGGCTTAGATAGTCTATTAACGCATCGCTTAGGCCTGGCTATGGCCTAGCAAAGTCTGGCTACGGTCTAGGTAAGACCAATATGAGGCTTACTAAAGCCTGGCTAAGATTGAACTAATGTCTAGATACGGTCTACCAAAGCATGGCTACGGCCTAGGTAAGGTGTTGCAAAGTTTGCCCAAGGCCTAGCTAATGCCTAGGTAAGGCCTAAGTGAGGCATAGGCAAGCCTGGATAATGCTTAGGTAATGTTTGCAAAGCCTGGCTCGGGCTTAGGTAAGACTTGCTAAAGCCTTAGTAAAGCCTGGTTAAGACAGAGGTACGGCCTATTTAAGGCCTAGCAAAGTGTGTTTGAGGCGTATGTAAGGCCTAGTAAAGCAATGATAAAGCCTAGCAAACCATCGCTTACGGCTAGTTAATGCCTAAGTAAAGTTTGGAAAAGTCTGGCTAAAGCCTTTTTAAGGCTTAACAAAACCTGACTAAGTCCTAGTTAAGGCTTAAAGACGCCTGGCTAATGCCTAGCTAATGCCTAGGTAAATCTTAGCAAAGCCTTCTAAGTCCTGGCGAATGCCTGTCTAAGAATTGGCTACGGCCCATGTACGGTCTTGCAAAGCCCATGTAAGACTTAGTTACGGCATAGCAAATCCTGACGAAGGCCAAGATAAAGCTTGGTAAAACCTGGCTAAGGCCCATGTATGGCATAGGTAAATCTTAGCAAGGCCTGGCTAAGACCTATGTATGGCCTAGCAAAGTCTGGCCACAGTCTGGTTAACGGCTGGCTACAGCCTTCCCAAGGCCTGGCGAAGGTCTGGTTAAGGCCTTCTAAAGCCTATGTATGGTCTTGCATAGACATAGCAATAACATGCTAAGGTCAAGGTAAGGTCTTGCAAAGCTTGGATGCGACCTATGTAAATACTAGCACGGCCCGTCTAAGGCCTAGGTAAGGACCAATAAAGTCTGGCCAAGGTCTAACTACGGCCTAGGTAAGGCTTAGCAAATCCTGGCTAAAGCCTATGTAATGTAGTGTAAGGCTTGGCTAAGGTCTAGCTAAGCTCTAGGTAAGGCCTAGTAAAGCCTGGTTAAGTTCCAGGTAATGCCCAAGTAAGGCTTAGCAAAGCCTGACTAATACCTAGGAAAAGCCTGGCAAATCCTGGCTACGGCCTAGGTAATATCTTGCTAAGCTTCCCTAAGGTCCAAGTAAGGCCTAGTCAGGCTTTGGTAAGCCTTAAATATGTCTTGCCTAGGCATTTGCCTGGCTTTCATAAGCCGTACGTAGACCTTATCTAGGTCTTAGCCAGACTTTACTAGGCCTTTGCCATGCCTTAGCCAGGTTTTGCATGGCTTTACATAGGCATTTTCCAGGCTTTGCTAAGATTTACCTAGGCCATGCATGGGCCTTAGCCAGGCGTTTCCAAGCTTTAACTACGCCTTCGCCAGGATTTGCTATGCCGTAGCTAGGCCTTAGAAGGTTTTGAAAAACTTTACATAGGTCTTAACTAGGCCTTAGCCATGGTTTGCGAGGCCCTACCTAGGCCTTAGATATGCTTTGCAAGACCTTTTCTTCGCCTTAGCCTGTTATTGCTAAGTCTATGTAAGACCTTACAAAAGCTTTAGACATGCCTTAGACTGACCTTCGCCAGGGCTTAGGCAGGCCGTAGACAGCTGTTAACCAGGCCATACATAGCCCTTAGCCAGGTTTTGCTAAGATTTACCTAGGTCATACATGGGCCTTAGCCAGGCATTACCAGGCTTGAACTAGGCATTCGTCAGGATTTGCTACGCTTTAACTAGACCTTAGCCAGCCTCAGCAAGACATTACATAGGGCTTAGCCAGCCCTTAGACAGGCCTTAACCTGGACTTAGAAGGCTTTACTAAAATTTATCTAGCCATTACCTAGGCATTGGCCAGGCATTGTTATGTCTTAAGTAGGACTTAGTCAGGTTTTGCTAAGCCGTAACACGGCCTAACCAAACTTTGCCAAACTGTACTTAGGCCTTAACTAGGCCTTAGCAAGGGTTGCCTAGGCCTTATATAGGCCCTAACCAGGCTTTACAAGACCTTACCTGGGTCTTAGCCTGTTATTGAGGTCCATGCAATACCTTCATAGGCTTTAGAAGGCCTTAGCCAGACATTAGGCAGGCCTTAGTCAGGCATTAACTGAGCCTTAGCCAGACTTTGCTAGGCCACACATAGGCCTTAGTCAGGCTTTGCTAAGATTTACCTATGCCTTGCCTGGGTCTTAGTCATGCTTTGATGAGCCTTAAATAGGCCTTAGCCAGTATTTTCTAGGCCTTACTTGGCCTTAGCCAGGCTTTGGTAGGACTTATCCATGCTTTACCAGGCCTTACATATGCCTTAACCACGCTTTTCTAGGCCTTAGATAGGCCTTACCTGTCTAAACCAGGCTTTACTAAGGCCTTACTAAGTCTTACCTAAGCCCGAGCCAAGCTTTGTTAAACATTGCCTAAGCATTAGCCAGGCTTGCCTAGACCACACTTAGGCCTTACTTAGGCCTTAGCCAAGTTTTGTTAAGCCTTACCTAGGCTTTAGGTACACTTTGCCAACCCTTACCTAGTCCTTGGCCAAAGTTTGCAACACCTTACCTAGGCCTTAGCCAGGCTTTGGTAGACCGTATCTAGACATTACCTACGTGTTAGCCAGGATTTAGTAAGCCTCACATTGGTCTTAGCTAGGCGTTAACCAGACTTTACTAGGCCTTAACTAGGCCTTAGCGAGGCTTTGGCAGACCACCTAAGCTTTAACCATGCTTTTCTAGAGATTGCCCAGGGCTTGGCCAGATTTTGTTAGATTTTACCTAATCCCTACCTTGGCCTTAGTCAGGATTTGTTAGGCCTTACCTAGTTGTAGGCCAAGCTTTGCAAGATACTACCTAGGCCATAATCAGGCTTTGTTAAACCTTACAAAGGCCTTGCCTAGACCGCAGAAGGCGTTGCTGATTCCTAACTAGACGTTACCTATGTCGTAACATGGCTTTGCTAGGCTGTTGTCATGCCTTAGCTAGCTTTTTCTAGGTCTTAAACAGGTCGTAGCCAGGCCTTAATCAGGCCTTAGTCAGGCTTTGATAGACTTTACCTAGCCCTTAGCCATGGTTTGCTAGACATTGCCTAGGACGTAGCTAGCCTTTGTTATGCCTTATCTAGGCGTTAGCCAGGTATGCTAAGCATTACCTATGCCTTAAGCAAGCTTGATAGGCGCCTGCGCCTTAGCCAAGCTTTGCAAGACATCACTTAAGCCCTGGCCAGCCTTTGGTAAGCTTTAACTATGCTTTACGCAAGCATTGGCCACACTTTCCCAAACCGTAACTAGGCATACGCCCGGCTTTGATAGACTTTACCTATGTCTTAGCTAGGCGTTGCTAGACTTAATCCACGCCTTAGCTAGGCTATGCTAGGCCTTAGTTAGGCCGTATCTAGGCCTAGGTAATGTCTTGCCAAGCCTTAACTAGGCCTAAGCCACGCTTTGCATGTGCTTTAGCCAATCTTTGCAGGACAGTACTTAGGCCATAGCCAGGCTTTGCTAAGCCTTACCTAGGCATTTATGGACTTAGCTAGGCTTTGCTAAGCCTTAGTCAGGCCTTACCTAAGCCTTATCCAGGCTGTGTGAATCATTAATCAGGTTTTACTAAGCCTTACATAGGCCTTGGGCATGCTTTGCTAGTCCCTGGCCAAACTTTGCAAGACCTTACTTAGGCCTTAACCAGGCCTTAGGCAGGCATTATCTTAACATTACGTAGCCTCACTGAGGCCTTTGCCAGAATTTTCTAGGCCTTAGCTAGCCTTTACTAGGCATTAGTCAGGCCGTACCTAGGTCTTAGCCAGGCTTCGTCAGACCTTAGCCAGACTTTGCCAAGCCTTACTTAGGCATTAGCCAGGCCTTAGCCAGGCTTAGTTAGCCCTTACCTAGGTCTTAGCCCAGCTTTGCCAATCCTTATCTAGGCCTTAGCCACGCTTTGCTAGGCCTTACCTATGCTTTAGCCAAGCTTTGCAAGACATTAACGAGGCCGTAGCCAGGCTACAAAGGCTTTACCTAGGCAATAGCCAGTCTTTGCTAACCCTTACTTAGAACTTACCTAGGTCGTAACATGGCTTAGCTAGGCCGTTGCCATGCCCTAGCTAGGCTTTGCTATGCCTTACCTAGCCCGTAGCCAGGCCTTATTCATGCCTTAGTCAGTCAGGCTTTGATAGACTTATAGGCCTTAGCCATGGTTTGCTAGACATTTCCTAGGCCGTAACCAGGCTTTGTTAGGCCGTACCTTGGCCTTAACTAAGCTTTGTTAGGCCTTACATGTGCTTTATCCAAGTTTTACAAGACACGACCTAGGCCGTAGCTAGGCTTTGTTACGCTTTACAAAGGCCTTGCCTAGGTCTTATCTAGCCTTTACCAACCCTTACCTCGAACTTACCTAGGTCGTAACCTGGCTTTGCTAGGCCTTATTCAGGCTTTGATATATTATACCTAGGCCATAGTCATGGTTTACTAAGACTTATCTACGCCCTAGCTAAGCTTTGCTAGGCCTTACCTGTACCTTAGCCAAACTTTGCAAGAAAATAAATAGGCTTTAGTCAGGCTTTGGTAAGCCTTAACTATGCCTTACGCAGGCATTGGCCAGACATTCTCAGACCTTACCTAGGCATAAGCCAGGATTTGATAGATTTTACACAGGCCTTAGCTAGACTTTGCAAGACTTAAGCCACGCCTTAGTTAGGCTTTGCTAGGCCTTAGTCAGACCGTACCTAGGCCTTAGAAGGCTTTGTTAGGCCTTGCCTGGGCGTTAGCCAAGCTTTGCAAGACATTACCTAGGCCGTAACTAGGCTTTCCTAATCCTTACCTAGAGCTTACCGAGACCGTAACAAGGATTTGCTAGGCCGTTGCCATGCCTTAGCTAGGCTTTACTAGGCCATACATAGGTCTTAGCCTGGCTTTGCCAATCTTTATCTAGGCCTTAGCCACGCTTTGGTAGGCCTTACCTGGGCATTAACCAAACTTTACAAAACATTGCCTGGGCCTTAGCCAGGCTTTTTTAAGCCTTTCCTAGGCATTGGCTAGATTTTTTAATACATTACCTAGGCCTGCCTATGGCAGGCTTTGATGGACTTAGCTAGGCTTTGCTATGACTTAGTCAGGCCTTATCTATGCCTCAGCCAGGCTGTGTTAGACCTTAGCCAGGATGTACTAAGCCGTGCATAGGCCTTAGCCACGCTTTGCTAGGCATTACCTAGGTCTTAGGCAGACTTTCTTAGGCCTTATCCAGACCTTAGACATCGCTGTTATTCCGTGTTATTCCATTTAAAATGACTGTTATTCCGTGTTATTCCATATAAAATGGCTTTTATTACATGTTATTCCATTTACTATGGCCGTTATTCCGTATTATTCCATATAAAATGACTGTTATTCCATGTTATTCGATTTACTATGGCCGTTATGCGGAGTCATTCCATATAAAATGGCCGGTATTCATTGTTATTCCATATAATACGGCTGTTATTCCGTGTTATTCCATATAAAATGGCTGTCATAATATCATATTCCATATAATATGGCTGTTATTCAGAGTTATTCCATATAAAATGGCTGTTATTCCCCTGTTATTCCATTTAATATGGCCGTTATTCCGTGTTATTCCATATGTATTGGCTGTTATTCCGAGTTATTCCTTATAAAATGGTTGTTATTCCATGTTATTCCATTTACTATGGTTGTTATTCCGTGTTATTCCATATAAAATGGCTGTCATAATATGTTATTCCATATAATATGTCTGTTATTCCGAGTTATTCCATGTAAAATGGTGGTTATTCTGTGTTATCCGTTATTCGTTATTCTTTATTCGTTATTTGTTATTCTTTATTCGTTATTCATTATTCGTTATTCTTTATTCGTTATTCATTATTCATTATTCCATTTAATATGGCCGTTATTCCATGTTATTCCGTTTATAATGGCTGTTATTCCATGTTATTCCTTATAAAATGGCTGTTATTCCATGTTATTCCTTATAAAATGGCTGTTATTCCCTTTACTATGGCCATTATTCCGAGTTATTCCATATACAATGCCTGTTATTCCGTGTTATTCCATATAAAATGTCTGTTATTCCGTGTTATTCCATTTAAAATGGTCGTTATTCCGGTTTATTCCATATGTATTGGCTATTATTCCGAGTTATTCCTTATAAAATGGATGTTATTCCATGTTATTCCATTTACTATGGCTGTTATTCCGTGTTATTCCATGTAAAATGGCTGCTATAATATGTTATTCCATATAATATGTCTGTTATTCCGAGTTATTCCATGTAAAATGGCTGTTATTCTGTGTTATTCATTATTCGTTATTCGTTATTCTTTATTCATTATTAGTTATTCATAATTCTTTATTCGTTATTCGTTATTCCATTTAATATGGCCTTTATTCCATGTTATTCCATTTAAAATGGCTGTTATTCCGTGTTATTCCTTATAAAATGGCTGTTATTCCATGTTATTCCTTATAAAATGGCTGTTATTCCCTTTACTATAGCCGTTATTCCGAGTTATTCCATATAAAATGGCTGTTATTCCATATTATTCCATATAAAATGGCTGTTATTCCATGTTATTCCATTTAATATGGGCGTTATTCCGTGTTATTCCATATAAAATGGCTGTTATTCCGTGTTGTTCCATTTAAAATGGCTGTTATTCCATGTTATTCCATTTACTATGGCCGTTATTCCATGTTATTCCATATAAAATGGCTGTTATTCCATGTTATTCCATTTAATATGGCCGTTATTCCGTGTTATTCCATATAAAATGGCTGTTATTCAGTGTTATTCCATTTAAAATGCCTGTCATTCCATGTTATTCCTTATAAAATGGTTGTTATTCCATGTTATTCCATTTACTATGGTTGTTATTCCGTGTTATTCCGTATAAAATAGCTGTTATTCTGTGTTATTCCTTATAAAATGGCTGTTATTCCATGTTATTCCATTTACTATGGCTGTTATTCAGTGTTATTCCATATAAAATGGGTTCTATAATATGTTATTCCATATAATGTCTGTTATTCCGAGTTATTCCACGTAAAATGGCTGTTATTCTGTGTTATTCGTTATTCGTTATTCGTTATTCTTTATTCGTTATTCGTTATTCTTTGTTCGTTATTCTTTATTCGTTATTTGTTATTTGTTATTCCTTTTAGTGGAACCCTGGCGCGTGCTTACGTTTGCCTAACACGTGGTCGTACCGTGACGTCATGTAATTTTCACTGCAGAGAATATTATTTCTACTGAGGTGAAAATAGTTTTCACTGGGATGGTAATATTTCTACTGAGGTGAGAATAATTTCCACCGGGGTGTAAATAGTTTTCACTGGGGTGGTAATATTTCTACTAAGGTGAAAATAATTTCCACCGGGGTGTAAATAGTTTTCACCGGAGTGGTAATATTTCTACTGCGGTGGAATTGATTTTCACCTCAGTGGAAATTA
The DNA here is from genome assembly GCA_034401795.1 of Chaetoderma sp. LZ-2023a. Classification (NCBI taxonomy): domain Eukaryota; kingdom Metazoa; phylum Mollusca; class Caudofoveata; order Chaetodermatida; family Chaetodermatidae; genus Chaetoderma; species Chaetoderma sp. LZ-2023a. The sequence continues at coordinate 88,207,229 of CM067375.1, forward strand.
TTTCTACCTCAGTGAAAATAGTTTTCACCGGAGTGATAATATTTCTACTGAGGTGACAATTATTTCTACCTCAGTGAAAATTGTTTTCACCGGAGTGATACTATTTCTACTGCCGTGGAATTAATTTTCACCTCAGTGGAAATTATTTCTACCTCAGTGAAAATAGTCATTCATTTGAATGACACTTGGAGATCGAATCAAACGAAATGGTGCTCGCTCTGTGAGGATCCGCCAGGCAGGTGCAGCGCCGGGCCCCACGCCTCGAAGGAGCACACCCTCAGCTACTGGAGGTCCCATCAACTCGTCTTGTGGATCCAGGAGACGAGGATGGAGAGCTACTGGCCAACCGAAAGAGAAGACCAACCCCAAAGAGAACCCCAGTATCAACATCATGCACTGGAACGCAGAAGGGGTTGCCAACAAGAAATCAGAGCTCGAACAGTTCCTGTACGAAAACAACATTGATAGGCCTATCTGCTGCATCCATGAGACACACCTGCAAGAAGGAAAACCATTTAAGATCAGAGGTTACCAGATTTTCCGGTGTGGTCGAAGAGGAAGAAAGAAAGGCGGGGTGATCACCTTGGTCCGAAACAGCGTGAACGCCAGCCAGATCAAAACCTTTATGAAAGAGGCAGAATATATCAAGATCAAGGTAACAACCAGCAGCTCGTGATTGGCATTGTCAATTATTACTGCCCTAGTGACAAGAATCTCTCACTTGACACAATCCAGGTCCCGGACTGCCACTTCCTCATTGTGGGAGACTTTAATAGTGTCACGATTTATTCCGAACAGTGTTCTTATTTGTGTTATTTATTTTATCGATTAACTGAGGTGATTAAGTATAGCATGCCAGCCTTAAGCTTTGTGTGTTTATTTGTTTTGTTATGCAATTCTTCATACCGGCGATCACATTGATTACTTGCCTGTCACATTTCACATAGCGTATTCCTTTAGTATGCTAATTATGTTGTGTTTTTTCTATAGGACTTGCAGTCTTATGCACGTCTTTCACGTAAGTTTTGCCCGTAGACGTTCTAGCGGGTACCTGTCATCTGTTCGTGCATCGTGCGTCAGGTATTTTCCTTCCTGGTTTTCCTTATATATAGGTGGCAATTATAGCTTTTCATATGATCGGAACTTGATAGCTTTCCTGATCCTGGGTGGTCGTAAACCCATTTGTCGTTAGCCGCCGTTGCTGTATGATAGCAAATTGTCGAAGACCACCAATTTGGGTGGCATGATTATTCACGTTAACTAGAAGTAATGAGTCACACCTCAGGTAATTATACGCAACTATTGTATAATCACTTTATTTTGTGAATTGTATATATTATACCTTATTTACCAAATTTCGTATACACACAATTGTCCCAATTGACCACCTTGTTATATATACTATGTCTAATCATATTCTTGTTAAAATATCTGTATACACAATTCCATTCCGAATATTCACACGTAATCTTTGTGTCCTCAGTCTTAGTACACGGATGAAGACGTCGGTGAATTGATGCCTTCGCAGTATCCGTACTTTCATCTCATCGCCTATAGAACCACCAGCCACTTTTGGAGTATTGAACTTGCCTAGGATGGCCAATTGAACAGCGATAATACAATGATCTGCTGTATTATCTTCGTATGCCATCCTGTTATCGTCTAGCTGTCATCACCGGCCACTGCGTTGGTATTTCACTAACATCGCCATGCTGCCATTGAACTATCGCGCATCGACATCGCCTCATCGTCACATCGTCGTGTCGTCGCATTATCGTGGTTATCTAGCTCTTTCGCAGCTCAAGGAGACCACCACAGCATGAAGACATTTACCATTTCATACGAACTTGAGTATTTCTGTGTCGTCCTGTCCACATCCACTTCCACACGCACGCACATATCATTATTGTAATATATTATGAATAATACACTTTGTTAAGCATTTTTCATCTAATTGCCATCAGTGTCGTAAATTGAAGGTATCCAGTGGCAACCCCGTTAAATTTTGGATTGAATTACTCCATCTCTGTAATATCGTCCCGGTAGTGGTTTGAGGAGGACTTCTTCACCTTTTTGTCTATTAAACGTGCTTGTGAAAAACAGGGACGTTTTAATATGACAAGTGGGGGGGGGGCTCGTCCGGGATCTGCCACGCTTTACCTTCAAATAAACACTTCTATCAATATTCATCGTCACGTAACTAAATCACGTCACTAAATGAAATCGCTTACCATGACATA
>CM067375.1:88209968-88372468 GCA_034401795.1 Chaetoderma sp. LZ-2023a
TAGGATAGGAAGGTTAATAGCACGTGAGCTACCTGAGCTCATCACAAGCCGGTGTTGTTGTGCTTTCTATAGGGAGTCGACATGCCGACTGTCATCCCTAAATGTTAACCCTCATTCACTCCGTCGCGTCCAAACCTATCGATTCTTATTGCTTGATTATTTACTAAACTACCGGCCAAAACAGCTGCTGAATATCCTGAAAGTGTGTGGCAGATCCCACATCACCAACTTCCATCCTCAACCATTGACATATATCATCAACCCAGAACCTGTGGTCCTTTCCCATCCTATTCAATTTCTAACTCAATCCTGACTTAATACAGTTATCAGCTTCGCATCAGTTTCGCATCGTTTTCCATGAAACTGTGTTTCGGCAGCACTGGCCGATGTCAACCAGTGCAGCGGTCCTTCTGCGTATTATAGGATGATGCTTATCGTGCTACACCGTTCATTAGCCCACCTGGTATTTTCAAAGATGAATTTCATTAAGGTCTTACTCATAAATATAAGATGTCCATAGGGTCATGACTCCCACCAGACAATCCGATATCTACAATGTGTTCTGGTTTGAGAATACTCAATCTTTTAACGGCACTGACGCGTTGCTCAAATCAAAAGATGTTAAATCTTCATGCCACAGCGACGCTGTTGTCTCAAGTCATGGTGGTGTGTTGTTGGTGAGAATGATCGATTTGATCTTATGAGTCTCTGGTCAGTTGACGAACAGAGTATGGGCTCCATTTGGAGAGAATTCGAGGCAGTTGCGATAGTTCTGAATGTCAACAAAGCATATTTGGATAACCAGTTGGTGCAGTGGTTACCGGTAACCACAATGTTGTAACGACTCTGCTGGCCAGTAGCAAAGCGTCGCATTTACACGAGAAGGTGCTAGAGATGTATGACAGTTGTCAAAGATCCGGCACTGGGCTTTTGCCTGTGTGGATGCCTAGATAGGTGAATAATCCACCGGATTATATTGAGTAAATGTGGAGATTGTGACGACTTGAAGATTTCAGATGAAGAATTTGCTTGAAAATTTCAGAAGAAGCATTTGCTTTTGTGGATTTTGTGTTTGATCCACATACTACTAACAAGTTTGCAAGCGACTTTAATTGCACGTGTATGCGTCATAACTCTGTAACGGTCCTTTGAGGGACCTGTAAGTACTTGCACCTTTGTGCTGTCCTGGGGGGGGGGGAGATTATTATTGGGTCGTGGTTCCACCATATTTGGCGATTTTTTATTTTAAAAACTCGAAGCTGAATCAGCGTATGCGTCGCTTGTGGCACTTTAATGGAGCTATGCGCCAGAATTGCTAATGTTATCCGGTAGTCACGTTTGGTTTCACAAAGTGGTGAAAGTATGCATCATTTAAAGATGCTAATGGTACAATTATGAAAGGTAGATGTAACACATTGCATTTCCGTTTTCCTTACAGATTCCCCAGCATACGCTTGCTTAAATGATGTTAAAGTTATTATCATTTGTTGGTAGGATCGAACCTAAATGATCAGATATAAGCCACCGTTGGTGCGAGTGGCACTGAACTACATCGCATTGCAGGCATCTTACCACCAAGAAGCATTCGGTATATTTTGTGAAAATTGAAGCGATTTGCGAATGACAGATACCAATTGTCGCCAATGACATGCAATGCAATATATGTGACATTGTATTTGAGCAGGATAATTGACAGTAACGCTTCAGTTGGCATTATATCAGTTTATGCTATTTAAATGAGCTCGCAATTTGGATAGTGAGCCCGATCCTTCTACTCATCTTTTGAATTAACGTTTTAGATAACGCAAGATGTAGTTATAGCAAGTCAGTTATGAAGACGATGTGTGGTGAGCATTGATGAAGCTGCACCAAAGGTTTAATGAATTCTACCGATTTATTGATGTTCAGAGACATTACGATGATGCTTTTGTGGGGGCTTTGGATTTATTAGTTGCAATGAATTGATTAATCTAAAATGTTCTTGTCTTTCTTTTATTGAAAAGCATATTTCAATACACATAATCGTAAGTACCAACAAGGTAGTCAGATTAGCGATTCAAAATTAAATTGGGTATCTTGCCGGTATAGTACCCTGGCTAGCTGATATTCATTTGGGTAGCGATGTGTCTATTTAGAGCTATTATTATGTGAGTTTCAGTTTTCTTTATTACACTCAGGCCATCCTTGCGATGGCATATGAGGAAAATTTTTTTTTTAATTAATGCAGTATGGCGGTAGTTAGTGTAGAGATATACATACATACAATATACAATATTAGATTACAGTCTAGTCTGTAGAAGTAGCAGTAGCAGTAGTAGTAGTAGTAGTAGTAGTAGTAGTAGTAGTAGTAGTAGTAGTAGTAGTAGTAGTAGTAGTAGTAGTAGTAGTAGTAGTAGTAGTAGTAGCAGCAGTAGCAGCAGTAGTAGTAGTAGTGGTAGTAGTAGTAGTAGTAGTAGTAGTGGTAGTAGTAGGTGTAGCAGTAGTAGCAGTAGTAGTAGTAGTAGTAGTAGTAGTAGTAGTAGTAGTAGTAGTAGTAGTAGTAGTAGGAGCAGCAGCAGCAGCAGCAGCAGTAGTAGTAGTAGTAGTAGTAGTAGTAGTAGTAGTAGTAGTAGTAGTAGTAGCAGCAGTAGCAGCAGTAGTAGTAGTAGTAGTAGTAGTAGTAGTAGTAGTAGTAGTAGTAGTAGTAGTAGTAGTAGTAGTAGTAGCAGCAGCAACAGCAGCAGCAGCAGCAGCAGTAGTATTATTAGTAGTAGTAGTAGTAGTAGTAGTAGTAGTAGTAGTAGCAGTAGTACTAGCAGCAGCAGCAGCAGCAGCAGCAGTAGTAGTAGTAGTAGTAGCAGAAGCAGCAGCAACATTTACTGTCACGATAGATGCGGTAGTAGCAGCTGCAGCAGTAGCAGTAATTTTATTTTTAAGCAGTTGGAACTCGCCGCTTTCATATCCGCTATCATATGTTTCTTGATGGTTATGAGGGTAATAACGGGAACGATGATGATGATGAGGATGATAATGATGATGATGATGATTGATGATGATGATGATGATGATGATGATGACCGCGATGATGGTGTTCATTATTATTATTATTATTATTACCATCATCATCACCACCATCACCATCATCACCATCATCATTGTTTCTATGTTTCGGTATTTTACAGTGCACACGTATGTGCAATTGTTCGCATTGTTCATAGGGAGGTAACCGCCTCTGGTGATAGAAGCAGTTAGGTTTGATTGGTGTGTTACCGCCATGACACCCCTATTTGTAACTGCCCTGATCTCGCCACACATTTCTGGTGACTGTATTACGGTGTGGCACGTGCGCTCCCGTGCCAGTGTTCGAAGAATGTTCAGGCTCGGACATCTGTCCGTTAAAAAAAGTTGATTATACACAAGTTTGACTGTGTGATTGTTAGGTCTTGCCACCATCATAACTGGAACTAACTGCTTGCACTGTTCTCTGATTTCTACTGGATATTGTTGCACCACGTTGAATCGAGTTCCCCGGAGATTATCATAAGCAGCTTTTCGTACTCGCTCGTGATCGTCGTATACGAAAAATCTTCCTATGATAGGCCGTGGGCTGTCATTATTGGGGTATTTTCTCCCGACGCGATGGATGTTTTGGAATGTTATTTTCTCTCCTATCCTCAGCTGAGTGTTTATAAAGTTTTCCAAAACACCATACACATTTCCATTATCTTCTTCGTGTATAGCTAAAAATAACAGGTTGTATTTCATGGACCGGTTCTGTTGGTCTATTATCCGGTCTATGGCATTTCTCTGGTTAGCCATCGATGCCTGCTTGATGAGAACATTCTCCTCCCGTAACTATATTATCTCCTGCTTTATGACTTCCATGTCCTGGGGCTGAGATGACATACGGGCTTCACATTGGTCTGTTTTACCTTCGACGGCATGAATCCGAGTCTCCATTCGTTCGTCTACTGAAGCGAAGTGTTTCACGGAATGTTCGATATTTTCTAGTCGTGTCAAAGTGTCACACATTCTTCCTTGCAGCTCGCCCATCCTACCCTACATCTCGCTGACGTCATTCATCTTATTATTTATCAGATGCAGCTGTCTTAATACGCTTTGCAGCATCATGTCTGGCATAGGTTCTCCTTTATGGGCACGGTGACCGGTATTTAGTTGGCCAGTCAGCTGTTGATGCTGTTCGAACTGTGGCTGTTGTTGATAGTGATATTGACTCACTCTTTGGACCACCATACCTGGTTGATAAGGCATGGCTGCTTGTGATGCATTGTAATGGGTCGATGTTTGGAAAAGTGACGGCTGTATTCCTGATCCATGTCCGTGTAATGTATTTATCTGATGCGGTCGTGCGGGCATAGATATTGTATTACCAACTAATTGACTCTGAGCATAACTCACAGACGGCTCTAGGCTAATCGATGCGACTGGTATTGTTATTGACTGTGTTGGCTGCGTGATTGTTGTGTTAGAGTGTGTTTTTTACCAAAACTTCGTCGCTCAATGGTAAGATATCCTTATCAGTATGCGGTGTTCCGATCAGTAGTCGGTTTGCATCACCCAAGACTCGACTAAGTTCAGGGGTCACCTTAGACATATCTACTTCTGCGGGTACACATATGGGTGGTGTGACATTAGGTTGCGCCCGACCACTCATATTACCGGTTGGTGACGTGTGACGCTTTTAGCTTGCGAAAATCATTTGAAAGTTTGTGTTCATAGAAAACCTCACATAGCATTAGGCTACCTAGATCCCCTTGCCGGAGAGAAACGCCAGAGCTAATCTGCCGACAGTCTACGCAACATGCAGTTAGAGTAGTTTAGTGGGATTCCGCGGATTACCGAATTTGTTTGTCACTTAGCAGGATTCAATACACAACAAACAATCAGCAAATCAGGAAATAATCACGAGGGCTATTGATCGCTACTGACTACTGTTCACATATTCAGCGCAGTGAACTGTAATCTAAATTAGCTGACCAGTGTTTACTCTAGTGGCCAGTGCTCACGTAACAAAAGAACAGTGAATATCTACTTGAAATGTATGTTTTTCTGAACGGTACTCACAGTTTTACAGGAATCTTTTTTTAAATCCACTGCAAATACGAAGAAGACACACCAAATCCGAATATTCTTAATGCACTCGCTCTATTGAAAGTGCAAACAAAGTTAAAACACCAAAACTTATCACGAAAACTTCGTAAACTCTTTATAAATCACACAAATTCTTCTCCGCCACAATTCTCATCTACACACTACCCCCATTTCCAAGAGAATCAGAAACCTTATGTAGATTGGCATTGGTTAACAGACCACTAAGTTACATCCCAAAGAGGTCATTTTACGGACGTAAAAAGAATGCTAACTTGGCTGTCTGCATTGCGAGCTGGGTGGGGGGGGGGTACAACGGGTGGGTGGCGTGAGTGGCGGAAAATGGCAAAGTCGGCGATTGTTGTTGAAAACACCATAGTAGGTGGTCCGACGAAACTGCCAAGGTTGGCTGGATGGCGATTCGCTGGAAACCAGGTTAGCGGTGAGCCAGAACCTGGCATATGAATCAAATGTGCGTGCGTTTTTCGTACATGTCCATGGAGATTTTCCTTATCTTAGCGATTGGTTTATTAAAAAAAGTAAATGTCATAATTTTAGTTCTTTAAAAACAAACGTCATGATTTTTCTGTTTGAATCTGAATAGATCTTAGAAAGAGTTTCTTAGAAGACGATTTCCCTTTCTTTATAATTTTTCAACGGCGGATGACTAAGTAAAGCAAAACAGATGTTGTGTCATTTGTGTACAGGCCTATAGATTAGAAGAGACATGTAATTATTGACGTTTGTGTACAGGCCTATAGGTTAGAAGAGACATGTAATTATTGACGTTTCGTTACTCAAGTTTCAAGTTTTATTTCATATTCCCAGGTCACATCGTGACATATGGGACACAAATATACATGATGCATATTAAACATTGCAAGTGTGAGCTAACACCGTCATCACAATTATTATTATTTTTATTATTATTATTATTATTATTATTATTATTATTATTATTATTATTATTATTATTATTGTTATTATTATTATTATTATTAACAACAGGCACTTCTTTCTTTTTTTCTTTTTCTTTTTAGATAACATAATATTATGCGGTCTGTATTTTGTAAGCTTTGATCTAAAAGCTCTGCTAGATTTATTAACCGATCACGCGAGCTAAGATTTTAAGTCCTAGCTAAGCTCGGACCATTTTAAGCATGTTGGAATCGACTTGAAAACTTTGAAATCCAAATTGCCAGAATCTAAATTTCAGAGTAATTAAACAGGAAACCTCTTGAAAACTTTGAAGCTAACTCGACAGCATAGTCAAGAATTAATATCTCTACGTTTCGGCTTGGAGCCTGAGTGAATGTCTTCTGCGGACACCGATGTTGGTCACCGTTGGTTATCGCGTACACGCGGACGTTTTGCTAACGAGTTTGTTCATTCTACGGTCAGTCGCCGGAGTGTCAACAAGTTTTATTAGTAATATTTTATTGTATATGATGGTTTGAGAATTTTTAGGCCAAAACTTTGTACTGGTGATGTATCATGAGGTTTGCAATAATTTCTGCGCAAAAAAATTATTTTGCTTATATTTTTCAGGATGGAGTCCTGCCATCAGGATGGAGTCCGTCATCCTACCTGGCGTGTGCTATGTCAATGAAAGCTACGGACACAGGTTTCCGGAAACAGCCATCCGGTTTATCCTGGGCATCTATTACTCCTATGAAGGTTAATGTAGTTACATTTGTAAATGTATTTCCAATTGAAAATATTGAAATTCGGCGGTTGGCTAAGTAAAGCAAGATGGCGGCTGGCTAAGTAAAGCAAGATGGCGGCTGACGAAGTAAAGCAATGCAGTTGTTTTGTCATTTGTGCACATGCCTATATGTTAGGAGAGACTGGTGAATAATAGTCTCCATATGTCCCGAGTTTTCATATTGTTCATCACGTGACCTACTTCACGAAACATGGCACACTTTTTAGCTTCGGCATGTTTCGTGCTTTATTATTTTTTCGGAAAATACCCAGCGAATAAAAAATATTCTTTATGGAGCGCTGCCTGCAATCACTGAATCTCAATTTCCCAGAAAACTATACACGTAAGCTGTTAAATATTTGTAAACTAATTTGACTGGGAGTTGTTACTGTCATACCGAGTCCAGTCAAATTAATTTTAAAATAATCAAAGGAATGTCTATGAAGTAGTAAAGGCATATAATTCGTACAGCTTGACGGACTATTATGCGTTTATGACGGACTTAAAAACGTCATTTATGACGTCGGTCTAATTGATTATAAGATCAGCCGGCATGTGATGTATTTGATTATGACGTCATATAATTGATCGAAAGATTGGATTCATCAATTGCTGAATTAGTAATCATTTTACTTCTGTAAGCAATGGTTCTGCATATGTTGTCAAAATAAAGCAAAATGCAAAATGCAAGAAAAATTACGGGATTTGATGACAGAATTCCGAGTAATAACAGCTTAGCTTATAAATAGAATCTCAATCTCGTCGACATTTCCTATCAAATTTACCACACTAATTTAGTAAGATCTTACTTTGAATTGATTTGTTGATATCCTCCCATAATACCAGCTATTACATGTCCTATGGCGTCAACATTAACCCGTAGAATAGTGAAATATAAGGCTGAAATAGTTGACAATGAAACTAAATTATATATTGAGACACAGCTCCGGACAGACAGATGGACGGACGGACGGACGGATGGATGACAAGACGGACGGACGGACGGACGGACGGACTGACGTACACGATCACAATACTGTCCATCCGTCCAGCTATATGTCCAAGAATTCTTCAGTTTTTGCGCTTATCTGCAAGTCCTAGGAGAGGCAAGCTCATGATGTAAATTAAAAAGAATAACCACATCTGCTGATAAACGGCTATGCACATTGTAGTTGTGACATAATTTAATGTGCGAACCCGTCCCATTTCTATGAACTGCAATCTAAGAGGGACAAATACCATAATATACTCTCTCTCTCTCCCTCCCTCCCTCCCTCCCTCCCTCTCTCTCTCTCTCTCTCTCTCTCTCTCCCTCCCTCCCGCCCTCCCTCCCTCCCTCCCTCCCTCCCTCCCTCCCTCCCTCCCTCCCTCCCTCTCTCTCTCTCTCTCTCTCTCTCTCTCCCTCCCTCCCGCCCTCCCTCCCTCCCTCCCTCCCTCCCTCCCTCCCTCCCTCTCTCTCTCTCTCTCTCTCTCTCTCTCTCTCTCTCTCTCTCTCTCTCTCTCTCTCGTTTTTGAAAGATCGCACTTTATTGGAGGAATCCGACACTAATTTAACTACAGCTTACCTGTATATTTACCTTGAAATTGAGATTCTATGAATTAAAAGTTCAAATTATATAAATTGATCCCAAGACGCGCAAAGCCTGGGCGGAGCTGAGCTAGGAATAGACGGGGCTTAGCTAAAATGGATCCTATACTCAAGCATAGATCACCGGGATATGTGTACAGCACCGAGTCAAATTAGTTTCAAATGTTCAATAGAGTATTTGTTAAATTGTAAATTCGTCAAAGACATACAAGTCCTTAACTTGACGGACATTTGGCGCATCGTGCCGAAGTCATATTACATCATCATGACTGCGATGTCAGCCTACATATGACGTAATTGGTTATGATGTCATATACTTGAGTGGCAGAGCTGATCCAATTATTATAGCTACACGTGCTCTGAATATTACATGTGTTCTATCTTGAACATAATGTGAATGAAACTCGAGAATATATATTTACATTGTAATCAGCAACAGACCAAATATTGTATTGTGCAAATGTCATTTGGATTTGTACAACTATTGAAGTTTCCACCGGAGTACTAGTCCAGGAGCTAAAGCTAGGTCAGAATCGTGACGTAGCACACCCAGTATTCGGAAGGTCTGACACTTGCTGTGGCTTGGGGGACATGTCCCACACATTTTCAGCCCTGTTGTACAAACAAATTGTGGTAGCACTAATTAGTTATCCTGATTTCTTTGCATAGGGGGTCTAGGCTTTGGCTGTATCCACAGTGCACACCGATATAAGCATGATCGTGTCATAACTCAAAGTAATATCGTATTAGATTCACCATATATGATATTTAGACGGATATCGACCTAACATATATCCAACATACATTTTGCATGCATATACCAAAGGCGAGGGTGAAATGTGAAGGTTATATTTTATGTATGTATACTAACTCCATCATAGAATCTGTATATCCAGCTGTACCACTGTTGACAAAGCACCCAGGTAATGGTGGTTGGAATGCGACAGATGGATGTGGTGGTAATCGGTGCGGAAAAACAAATCAAAATGAATACTACACCTCACATCGCTCTCATTGTCATTGTCTACATATAATTCAAATTATGCCTGTAACACTTGTTCCGGGGGAATTTTGTAATTTGACATCACAAGTAAACTGAAAGTTTAATTCACTCATTTTCTCAAATACAAATCTTTTTTTTGAAAAGCAAATAAGAATGCAAGTGGTATTTTATGAATTTGTATTCATGAGAAAGGTTGGTAATACATGCCTTGATTAATAAAGCCTAGTATTGATTTAATATATATGCACACACACTAATTACATTTGCGAAATAATTACAAGCGCTATATAACTAGCAATTAAGCAAATATGGACAGTGATAGTTGTGACGAGGAAGTAGCGTTTCATCTTCTCCCAGCAAAGCGTATCAAAACGACACAATGGACTCGCTGTATTATTTGTCAAGCACATAGTAGCGAAACTGTTAGCAATGCCACTGAAGTCGGCATCTCAAATTTCATAGAGGCTTTCCAACACCGGGATGATGACGTTTATGAAAGACTTAACTCAAATATTGATCAATTAAAACAACTGGATATCGTGTGGCATAGAAACTGTTATGCTAAATACACAAGCAAGCACAATAACTTTGCGAAAAGACGATCCATGACACCACCGACTCCTATACCTCTTGATAAACAAGTCCAGAAGAATCGACAAGTTTGGCTAGAGCAGCAAGATCGAGATCATCCCCGATAAACTGGGCAATGTGTATGTTTTGCCAAAAGAAAACTCACAAGAAAGTCAAGAAATTATTCTCAGTTTCTACATTTTCCGCATGCCAAAACATACAAATTGCAGCAGAGAAAATGGCGGATACAGAAATGCTTACCAATATAAGAGGCGTAGATTTAATCGCTTCAGAAGCCAAATATCATGAAATATTCCGTGCACAGTATGTATCAATGCGCAATGTGATGTATAAATCATACCAAGAAACTCTGAATGAGGATTCGTTCTCCCAATCATTCTCGGAGCTGGTAGCAGAGATAGAGTCTGGACTTGTATCAGGAAAAGCTTACAGCATGACATGTTTGTTGAGTCGATTCAAGTTTTATCTAAATAATAATGGTGTGACTGCTGACAACTACCGCTCCCAAAGACTGAAAAGCCGATTACAAAACTACTTTCAGGATTCAATCGTTTTTCACCAGCAGCTAAACCCTTCCAAACCCGAGCTTGTTTTTTCCAGTGATATATCTTTAGAAGATGTTATTTAATGCAGCTGCCAATGCAGCTGGTGGTAGATCAGCGTATACTGATAGGCCACATGGCTCAACTGATACTACTAGCAATGATGTTCACACGTTGTTCCACGCAGCGCAGATTTTGAAGGGAGATTTGGAGGCTTGTGAGGGGATCACCATTAAACCAGTTGATGTTGACAATCTGACACTCACAAAAGCAAAGGAAATTATTCCCCAAAGCCTCTACTGGCTGCTGCGGTGGGTTACCACGAATGCAGATTTAGCACCAGAGCAGTTTGGTAATGTTAGATCAGAATGTGCTAATGAAGGTGATGAGAGGCATGTAATGATGATATGACAAGACATAGCGCATTGTGTATCACACGGGAGAAAGAAAATGCCAAAACACATAAGACTCGCTATGACAACGAGGCATCTTACATGTTCCAAACAAGTTGTCACCATTCTGAATCGTATGGGTCATAGCGTTTCCTATGATGATATTGAGGTAGTTGACACTAGTATGGCGCTTGAAGTATTAGCTCAATCAACACGGTATGGAGTTGTAATACCAACAAACCTTGTTCCAAACTCGTTCGTTCAAGTAGCAGCTGATAACAATGATATACTTGAAGAAACCTTAGACGGTAAACAGACAACTCACTCAACGACAATGGTGATGTTCCAACGAATGCAATTTGGCCCAAGACCAGAGCGTGTCATACATGCTGAACACTCAGTCAGGAGAAGGGCTTTGACAGCACCAGGTACTGAAAATAGAATTCTTGATTGTGGGGTGTTTGGTAGAAGACCAGTTGTGACCGCGTTCATAGACACTGTCAAGAAGGATTGGTACCAATGTGATAGCTCAATCCAGGAACAGGCATTAGTCATGGATCTTGCATGGGCCATCGTTCGAATGTGTCCAATAAAATTGTTTGCGGTAGATCTTGTACCCATGATGACCACAGAAACACAAACAGTCCCTAGTTTGAGTGGATTTAATGCACTTGTATCATGTGCTAACGTACCTTTTACACAAATCGGTTACTGTCCAATGATTTCCGGATCACCAACTGAATTCAATACGGTGTATACGGTCATGAAACAAGTTCAAAGAATGATGACAACATTAGGACAGAATGACTCGGTCATTACATTCGACTTGGCCATATATGTCAAGGCAAAGGAGATACAGTGGCGATATAAAGAAGAGTTTAGTGACACTGTGATCAGACTGGGGGGATTCCACATTGCGCTAAACTACTTAGCTGTTATTGGAAAGATGTTTGATGACTCTGGCTTAGAAGATCTCCTCATAGAGGCCAACACATATGGTAGCAGCACGGCTGCTGCTCTACTTAAAGGGAAGTCATATAATCGAGGAGTGAGGGCTCACAAATTGGTTATGGAAGTGCTGCTGCGATTACAATGGCAGTCTTTTTCCAAATGGGTTCAACAAAATGGACAACATGAAGACCAGATTACTCCAACAGAATTGGAGAGTCTGGATGAGAAAATTAAGATGTGCCGAAGCAGCATTGACGACTTTGACGCACTGCAAGAAAATTTCAAAGAGGTGTGTATGTACGTGAATACATTGCAACAGCTGTTCAAATCCTTTAAAGTTGAGTCAAGCTCGAAATCACACCTGTTCGCATTTTGGAACTCATATATTCATTTGGTAGAGCTGCTGCTTGGATTCATAAGAGCTGAGAGAACTGGAGATTGGCAGGCACACCTATCTGCTACTGCTGCTATGGCGCCATATTTCTACAGCATGGACAGAACCAATTATGCAAGATGGCTGCCAATATATCTTGCGGACATGAAGATGCTTCCAAGTGCACATCCCCATGTACATGAACAATTCTTAAATGGAAATCATTCCGTAAGTCGCTCAGACCATCCATTCAATCAAGTGTGGACAGATATGGCCTTAGAGCAATCGATTAATTTGGATTTCAAAAAGCGAGGTGGTATTATTGGAATAACACAAAAGCCAGGAGCTCTGGAGAGGTGGTTTTTAACTAGCCACGAGAGGGCAGCCATAACAACGGTCACAAAGCAAATGTGTGGGTTACAAGATAGTCACATGTTTGGAGTACATAAGGAAATGAGGACTAATCGAATGAACACGGATGAAACCGATGTGCAGAAGATACTTTCGATGTTCTCATCAGATATAATGACCAATCCCTTTAATATTGCGGAAAACGACGACAGCGAGTGTCTTCCGCTTGTAAACATTGCAACTGGCGTGGTATTGCCTAGTGAAATCGCCAAGAGACTTGTTTCCGCCTGTGACATTGGTAAGGAGATTATGGAAAATTTTGTTCAGGAGCGGCTGGACACTAACACGAGAAGCTTTTGGGACACGTTGCCACATTTAAAACTTAAAACATTTGCCAGCCTAGCACAGAAGAAAAAACTCAAAACAAATGATGAAAAAATTCACAATGTGAGATCTGACCGCGAGCTATTTGGTCGATTAATTATTGCCGCAAGGTCCAGAGATATTGATTTAAAACTAGTGATGACGTATGAACTGTCTGCTGTTCCACTATCATTGTCACATACGGATGGGACTCTAAGAAAGAATGTGAAAAGTGTTTTGTGAAGTGAACTAGAAAAGGAAGTAAATGTTGATGGACGGCTTCCACCTGTTGACAAGACAGGCGCAACAGCTTATGTAGTAGATGGCATGGCAATTGTGCAAATGGTTAAAACTGGAGGTACGTCCACATTTGGAAAATTGGCTAATAAATACTGGCACATCTTTACAGTTCCACTGAATCAAGAAGACTGCAACAGAGTAGATATAGTTTTTGACAGATATGATAGACTGGAATCTCTCAAAGCAGAAGAGCGGCTAAAAAGTGGGTCATCAACAGCATTGGAAGTAAAGATTGCTGGAGAACATACTCCCGTTCCAAAGCAATGGGCCAAGTACATCAGCAATCCAAGCAACAAAAGTAACCTGGTTGCATTTCTCAGCAAGCGGTGGCGTGATACTGGTCCAAATATGCTATCTTCCGACAATTGCGTCATTCTTGCTGGTGGCTTTAACGATGGAATGGATGTTGTTGTCATTTCAGCGAACAATTCGTCGTATTTGGAAGAACTTCGATCAGATCACGAGGAAGCAGATACGCATATGATGTTGCACGCGCTACACGCGTCAAAGGACCACATGCGTGTTGTTATACAGTCTCCTGATACAGACGTGGCAGTACTTAGTATATATACATATCGTTCGCTTCACTGTTCTGAACTATGGTTCCGTACGGGCACAAAGGACAAATTGCGATACATACCAATACATACAGTTGCTCAAGTACTGGGCCCAGCTATCTGTCTGTCTTTGCCTGGGTTTTATTCTCTTACAGGTTGTGATAGCACTAGTGCATTATTTGGAGTCGCTAAGAGAAAAGCATTCAATCTCTTAAAGTCATCTGAATGTCATCAGCTTAGCTTAGCCCAACTCGGCGAACATGTTGACTTATCACCGAATACTGCAATTCTATGTGAGAAATTTGTCTGTGAGTTGTATACCACCAGGGATGTGGGAAAGACAGCTGATGAAACCCGTTATTGGCTCTTTTGTCAAAAGAGACAAAGAAATGAAAATCTTCCACCTACATCGAATAGTCTAAAGCATCACACCGAAAGGGCCAATTTTCAAGCTCTTGTTTGGAGACGTTCATTACAAGCTGTTCAGAATCGTCCATCTCCAAATGAACATGGCTGGAGTATAGTGGATGGTCTACTCAAGTCTGTTCTAATGTCAAAGGATCCTGCTCCATTTGGATTAATTGAACTCACATCATGTAGATGTCAAAAGTCTCCCTGCAAAGAACAGATCTCTGTCAATGCAAGGCTAACAATCTACTCTGCACTGAAGCATGCCTTTGTATGGGAGGTGACATGTGTGACAATGTTCAGCATACAATTGTCGAAGATAACTCTGACACGGATGAGTAACATTCTCTCATTTGCTCACGTGATAAATATGTCCTGCCAGCTTGTGTAGACATGCACTGCATGTCAGTTAAAAGTTTATTATGAAAAATTTAGAAAACATGGGCATTGTTGTAGCTAAGATATTGCTAGTCACAAGAAGACCTAAGTGCCCCAATATGTACAAAGCAACATACGGGTGTCTTAAACGAGGTTGATTATGTATAAATCTGCGATATACGATCACTCCTTTCCATTTTGATTAAGATTGTATTGATATAACATGCGCTTAAGTTTGTTAAAAATTTACCATTGTGAAAATTGTTTGAGAGCTACATTCAACACCTATTGTAAATGGGCTTCTCACGGGTTAGTGATACCACAATTTTCTTGTACAACACGGCTCAGAATATACCCAAGACATCGGTCTAGCATAATATAGAGACAAACCTTCTGAATACTGGGTGTGCTACGAAACCATTCTTCTAGATCCCTTTTGAAAATTGGCTCCCGGACTAAATCGTTCGGTACTTAATAATGGATGGTTTTGTAGTACGGGTATGTTATTACTGAATAATAGTCACTCTGGGATATTATCTGTATAATAAACCTTTCCACTTTATCCATCCATCATATGATGTCACAATTCGTGACGTGTACAATGACTTCATAATCAATGATGTCATTATGACGTCATGAATGACGCAGATAAGTACGTCACTAACGCATATTTGAAGACGGACTATGCGTTGTTGTACGAATTGTATATCTCTATTATTTAATAAACATGCTGTTGAATATTTTGAAACCAATTTGACTGGGCGCTGTTGATGCCATAGACAGTTACAGCACCAGGTCAAATTAGTTTCAAAATATTTAACAGCTTATCTGTATAGTTTTCTGGAAATTGATAGTCAAGGAGTTCAGGGAACAATCGACCCCAACACGAGCAAGGTATGGGTGGAGCTTATCTAGAGGTAGGCGGGGCATGGCTAAAACTGGAAACGTCCATTGGATCGAAATGCTTTGCTTGTTCACTTCTTAAGGGAATTTACCTTTCCAGTTTTAGCTGTGCACCGCCCATCACTAACTAAGCCCCAACCACACTTCGCCGCTGGTGTAGGCCGTGGGCGGGGCTTGGCAAAAAACTGGAAGGGTCCATTGTACAATAGTGATAAACAAAATGAACCAGTATTTCTTTGACCATTTTATATATTCCTGCAACTAGTTTACGTCCGTCTCGTATCACATTGTCTTTGCCACATTGGTTGCGTCTGTCACGCGTGTTGAAGCTGCCTTATATCTCCTTTTCCGCTGGTGACCAGTTCATTGTTATATTATTGTCCGTTTATGTAGAGACGGTTATAGATAAGTTTAATGCTTTGATTGTTGCGTCGGACTTCCATCATAATTTACCTTTACAGGTTATCCATCCATCATATGACGTCTTAATCAACTAAGTCGTGTGTATGCTGATGTCATAATCATGACGTCATGAATGACTCGATTTAGTCCCTTTAATACGCGTTGTACGCGTTGTAAATGTTTTTACTATTTAATAAACATACTGTTGAATATAAGGCAGCAACAGCACGAAATCCAATTAGTTCAAAATATTCAGCAGCTTACCGGTATAATTTTCTGGAATTTGATAGTCAATGAGTTCAGGGATTGATCGATCGCAACATGAGCGAGGTGTGGATGGACCTTAGCTAGAGATGGGCGGGGCATAGCTAAAACTGTAAATGTCCATTGGATCGAAATGCTTTCCTTATCCACTTCTTAAGGGGATGAATCGTTCCAGAGTATCCATCAATGATTTGACGTCATATGACCTCATACCCAGCTAAGCGGCGTGTAGGATGACGTCATGAACATTACGTCATAAATGATTTCGTTATGCCCGTCTTTAACTCTTAATAGTCCGACACGTTGTACGAATTCTATGTCTCTACTATTTAATAGGCAGCAACAACACCCAGTCAAATTAGTTTCAAAATATTCAACAGCTTACCTGTATAATTTTCTGGAATTTGGTAGTCAGGGAGTTCAGGGATTGATCGATCGTAACATGAGCTAGGTGTGGGTGGAGCTGAGCTAGAGATGGGCGGGGCATAGCTAAAACTGGAAAAGTCCATTGGATCGAAATGCTTTCCTTATTCACTTCTTAAGGGAATGGACCTTTCCAGAGTATCCATCAATGATTTGACGTCATATGACGCCATACTCAACTACGTGTTAGTCTCTGTGTGCTGGTGTCTCTGTTGGCATCCTTAGCACATGGCCAACCATGGACAATCTTTGCTGGGCAACTTTTATAGACAGCGGCGACGTATTACGTATCTTGTATAGTGCATCATTGGACATTATGCTGTCTGGCCATCGGTGTTCAGTGATGGTGCGTAGGTGTTTGGTGTAGCAGGCATCGAGTTTGTTTAGAGCTGCCGTTGGAGCTGCCAGCTGCTACGGTTATACATCATCAATGATACGCAGGTTGCATTGTATAAACTTAGTCTTTTTATCAAGGGCATCTTTGATCTACGAATCCATATCTTCCAGAAGGACTGGAAAGCTATGTTCCCCATGGCGCAGCATGCAGCAATGTCAGCAGTACTGCAAAGCAGTGAGCCCAGGAGTTTACTTTTCTTCCATGATTCGCCGCCACGGAGTGGATTGTCATTTTCTTTAATGGCATGCTTTGTAGATAGGTAGATGTGGGTGAACTCTGTTTTGGATTCACTCATAAAGAGATTCTCAATTTTTAGTTTGCTTGCAGCTATTGGGAGACGTTCGTCAAGGGGTTTCATTTCGTCGTCTATGAAGTCCACATCGTCGGGATACTCCATCTCTAGCGGCATACCCAGTATTTACACTGGTATGGGGTTAGGTGTTGGTCTTGTGGAACCTTCCAGCACGGATTTCAATGCAGCAGCACGGTAACAGTTGAAAATCACAGGAGATAGACCATCCATCTCCCTGTGGGGAGCCGATTGAAGTCTCAAACTCTACAGACTTCACTGACTTGACTCGTAATGTCAGCTTGGTGTCTGCAAGCAGTAGTCTCACTAATCGTAGCTCATCTTTATTGCATCTGGCCTGGCGTAGTACATCTAAATTCCTTGACCGTTTAATTGTGTCGAGGGCTCGTGACATGTCAATGGCCAATTTAGGGAAATCCCAGTGTTTTAACATGACTACCGACACAAGCACGCGTTGAGGCCATACTATTTCCCAATCGTCTCGGCTTTGTCCTGGTCAGTCTTTATTTCAAATTATATTTCATGGATCTAAATCTATGCTCAATCACGTGTTCAGACATTTGCGGTTATCCATTTTCTAAGACATTCATCGACGTAATGCTTCCATGAGCGGTCATTTCGTCTACATCATCAACAATTGTTCTCTCGAGTGTTTATGTTCTGTTATCGATGCTCTAGTTTCTTCACTGCTTCACTAAATGATTGACCTGTCGTTCGTTGGATGTTATCTATTTTACTGGTGGATACGTAGTTCACTGTTGCACAGAGACTCTTTAACTATCGAATGATACTATGAATGACTAGGTGTCATATGGCAGCTCTGGTTGTGGGACATGGTAGTGTGTAGGTAGTTGGTATCATGCCGACCTTATATCATGTTAGTGTGTTATATTCATGTGCTGTGGTCCTTATGCCATGCATATAACATTAGTAACTAACTGGTTCTGAGCATAACTCACAGGTGGCTCCGGCCAAATTAATGCATTGATGATAGTATTGCCTGCGCACCAGGGTGCACTTTCACCAACACTAAATCGCTCGGTAATGGATTAACCATAGCATTGTCTGGTGTTCCACTAAATCCTCTGTTAACATGACCAATAACTTAAATAAGTTCAGTGGTCAGTCTGGGCATATCGGTACCTGTTGTTACACCGGTGGTTGAGGTGGAATTCGATCGCTGTCTTGATACTTTGCGCTTACGGGGATTGTTCAAAAGTCGGTTCTCTCGATCAATCCTGAACTCCCCCACTATCCATTTCCAGTAGACTATACAGGTAATCGGTTGAATATTTTGAAGCTAATTTGACCAAGTGTTGTTGCTGCCTATGCCAAATTAGTTCTAAAATATTCAAGCGCATGCTTATTAAATGGCAAAGAAATACAATTCGTACAACAACGCGTAGTCCGTCGTCAATTAGCGTTCGTGACGAACTTATTTACGTTATTCAAGACGTCATTAAAAAATTCCATTGACTTTGCTATCAGGCTAATCGCCATTGGTGACAAAAGGTGTCTGTTCGTAGTAGGAGTTACTGACAACAGCGACCATGTCACAACTGGCAGGGACATCCGGGGATAGATGATTGATAATACAGCCTTTTCCGCCTCACTGTGGATTCTGACAAAGTGTGGGTTCTTGACGTATGGAAAAAGCTTATGAAATCTTATAATGGGGGAATCCGATCAATCAGTCAAGTATCTGACGTCATAATCAGATACGGCACATGGTAGTTAATGTCACAATCAACATGATGTAAGTCCGTCACGAAAATTGTAATGGTCCGTCACGAAAGTGAATAAATTGCATGTCTTGTACAATTTAATCGAGACAGGTAGCAAGAGCTCCCAATAAATTAAGTTTCAAAATATTCAACAGCGGCTTAAGCGTTACCGTGAAATGTAGATTCTGTGTATTCAGGTTCTAAAGTTTCAAATTGATCCAACACGCGTACAAAGTAGGCGGCCCTTAGATAGAAATGGGCGGGACATAGCATGGGTGAATGCACCCATTGCTCTATCTTTCCTCTTTCAAATTCACATAACGCTGGACAAGGTAGGTCACGTGATGTTCCAATTTGTCATGCATAGTCTCTGGGCGGTTACAACAGAGTACTGATTATATGGTATCTCGGAATATGGCTTAACTGAACTGATTAAGGGAATATATATTGACAGAGTCTCTGCTGGAATCAAATGTTACTTTGTCTTTTTCATCCTTAACAGTTGTATGTACGTGATTAGTAGACAGATCAGCGTCATTCCTGCCAGAGCTAGACCACGTGACCATATATCCCAATCACTGGCATATGCAATACCTTGTGAAGACAGGTGGGTATTTCCATCACTGAAAGAAACAATGAAACGTGCTAGGAGCAAACCTCTCTAGAATGGGCACATGTTTTGGGGCCAGATATTGGTGGATCATTAAGACACGTGAGCTAAAATCCATAGGTCTTCTTCCTCCTTTGAATCCTGAATTCCAAGAATCCAAATTTCAAGCTGACCCTCTGGATAATCTGTTGTAAATTGTGTTGCTATAGGCAGTAACAGCTCTCAGTCAAATTAATTTCAAAATATTCAACATACTATTTGGTAAATTGCAAATAAGGTTTCGAATTCGGTGTTTATTGTTAATGGCCTTATATCACGTGGCCATAATAGATATATACACCAGACTGAATGATTTGATGAGTACGCGTGAACTTTTACCTTTGACCACAACATCAGCAAACATTTTCGGGAGCCAATGGTAACGTCCAATCCACGTAGTGGTGATCTTATCCAAACCATATATCTATTCAGGGATGACATAAATGTGCGTGCGTGCGTGCGCGCGTGAGTGATTGTGTGTGTGTGTGTGTGTGTGTGTGTGTGTGTGTGTGTGGGTTTGTGTGCGTGCGTGCGTGCGTGTGTGCGTGTGTGATTCGTAAGCGGGTCTTGGTGGTGTGTTTTACAGAAAGCATTTATTGTATGACGTTGTGTTGTGGAATCATATATGAAGCTCACCACATGACCATCGGCGTACTGCTGTTCATGTACTCACAGAAACTTCTATCCTTTAGCTCCAAGATTGACAGTGCCTATGAAAGACAATGGAGGAATCCAGTTTCTCAGTCAATCATATGACATCATAATCAACTACGTCAATGTAGGCTGACGTCATAATCAATTACGTTATGAATGACGCCACTTAGTCTGTCATAAACGCTTAATAGTCCGTCAAGTTGTACGAGTTGTTTGTCTTTGCTATTTAAACAACATTCTGTCGAATATTTTGAGAGTAATTTGATTGGGCGCTGTTGCTGTATGACAGCATCACCACCATGTCAAATTAGCGTCAAAATATTCAACAGTTTATACCTGTATTTTTTTCTGGAAACTAAGATTCAGAGAGTGCAGCGATCGAATGATCCAAACACGGGCAAAGCGTGGTGGAGCTTAACTAGAGATGGAGCGCATAAAACTGGAATCCTTCATTGAAGGATACGATAAAGTAAGCAACTGTCCTGCATGCACGTACTGATGTGAGGTGTAGCACGGTCCGACCGGATGGGTACTGACCAGTGGCGACTTCGGATTCGCTCCAAGCACGCCCCCCCCCCCCTGGGTAGGATAGTACGCGTACATAAGCCCTATGAGAGAGGTTCACTGCCCTGTTTCACTGTCATGAGTATGCACCGTATCTGCCCTGCCTGGAGGAGTCAGCTTGCGGAGCCAACCTGCGGAGACCAGCTGCGGAAATCGCCTGCAGAATTTCTCTCCATCTCCAGAGAACATGTCAACTTGCGCTATGAATATGTTAGCGCCTCAATTTCAGTAACATAGTAGCTTGTTCTGTACCGACGACTATCAGGTACTCAAATAACTACACTATTGTACATTTAATTATTATTTCCGTATATGGCACTGAAGTAGTATAGCCGGGATTAAAATGATACCACGTCCCTGAATAAATGGGGAAATCGAGAAATCCGTTTCCCAGGCCTTTAACAATTGAGGGCCGCATTTTTAGGTGTTTTTAGGGTCAGGTAGCGCAGGCCTCTAAAAAACTGCCGCCCCTAGGGGCCCCTCTTCACTATGCCAGCACGTAGTGCGACGTAGTGCGACGCCACACCCCTCATAATGAAAGCACCCGGGAGCCGAATTTCCCGATTACCCCCGTTATTCCGGGACGTTGTATCATTTTAATCTAGGCTATACTACTTAGCACATGGTCGTAACGTCCATTTAGAGACAAGCATACTCAGCGGTATACGAGCTGATCAAGCACGCATTACATGGTCTGAACGTCCATTTAGAGACAAGCATACTCAGCGGTATACGAGCTGATCAAGCACGCATTACATGGTCTTAACGTCCATTTAGAGACAAGCGTACTCAGCGGTATACGAGCTGATCAAGCACGCATTACATGGTCTGAACGTCCATTTAGAGACTAGCATACTCAGCGGTATACGAGCTGATCAAGCACGCATTACATGGTCTGAACGTCCATTTAGAGACTAGCATACTCAGCGGTATACGAGCTGATCAAGCACGCATTACATGGTCGTAACGTCCATTTAGAGACAAGCATACTCAGCGGTATACGAGCTGAGCAAGGACGCATTACATGGTCTGAATGTCCATTTAGAGACAAGCATACTCAGCGGTATACGAGCTGATCAAGCACGCATTACATGGTCTTAACGTCCATTTAGAGACAAGCATACTCAGCGGTATACGAGCTGATCAAGCACGCATTACATGGTCTGAACGTCAATTTAGAGACTAGCATACTCGCGGTATACGAGCTGATCAAACACGCATTACAAGGTCTTAACGTCCATTTAGAGACAAGCATACTCAGCGGTATACGAGCTGATCAAGCACACATTACATGGTCTTAACGTCCATTTAGAGACAAGCATACTCAGCGGTATACGAGCTGATCAAGCACGCATTACAGGGTCTGACCGTCCATTTAGAGACAAGCCTTACTCAGCGGTATACACCATGATTACTGTTGCACAGCTTCGCGCTATGGCAAGGCAATTTGGCCTTAGAGTAGCCTCTAAGGCCAAGTAAGCCAACCTGCCCCAGCTGATCGGACAGGCCCATGCCGAGGAATTCATTGCTCGACTGAGACGATCAGTGAAGACGGGACGGTTTCCCGCGACCACCAGAGATGAGCCTTTGAATCCCCACAAGAAAGCACAGCGGCGGCGGGAGCTTCATCAGTTGGATGAGATGGTGACGGCTAGCTTACGAGCCAAAGCTGTAGCGACGCGGATGGCAGACCATCCACTGGAGCACCTACCTGCCCTACGCAGGATCGCTAAGCGAATGATGAGGGGGCCGAGGGCTGAACCCTTAGCCCGGAGCATGAGGCGAGAGGGTGAGCAGATTCTCAATGAGCGTCTGGGTGAGATGGAAGGGGAGGAGAGAGGTAGACGGACAGTACGCTGGACGTTCTTCCAAGGCCTCAATGGAGACATTACAGGGCAGATCATGGGTAAGATCCAGCAGACTGCCCAGAACGCCTTCTACCTGCGGTATACCCACACCTATCGCATCAAACACATCGAGGATGGTAGGGTGATGCTCTTCCACAAGAACGCTCCAGGGAGTCCGTGGCTGAACACGATAGGAGCAGCTCAGGACTGGGTGGCGGCAAGAGAGCAAGACCGCCTCGACCCCGACAACATCGACCGCCCCAACACTAAGTGGGCTTTCGTCCGATCAATCGACGTTGTGGTCAAGGCTGTCATCGACCACCAACCTTTGCTCGGGACAGGCCCGCTCCCAGTCTGGCTACGACAGAAGAAGAGTATGGCGGCACTTGACACCTACAAGGATAACATGTGTCTCTGGAGATGCCTAGCAGTGCATCAGGGGGCGAGGCCCGATAGAAGTACTGAGCCCGCGCGTGAGCTCGCGAGATAGTTCTATGACCTGGACGGGCCTGTGCCTGACGATCACCACGCCTTCTATATAAAGAACATCTCCAAGCTGGCACATACACTAGTCTGCAGTCACTGCCAGCAGAGGTTTACACTGGCATGCCATCTTCAGCGTCATGCTGACCGTTGTACAGGTGGCAAAACCACCGTAGAGTGCCCTGGGGAGAAGGTTGATGCACTGCAGTCTGCGCATGAGAAAGCCTTCTATCCACCCCAACCAGCCAGTTCAGCAGCTACTCGTTGGGTCACGTATGAGGCGAAAACCCAAGGTATCCACATACACCATGTAGAGTGTGGGCACGGTGGCGAGCGTTGGATCGAGGGGGCTCCCATAGATGGTTATGATCCGACTACCAACACCGTTTACCAGTTCCATGGCTGTTTCTGGCATGGATGCCCTCAGCACCAGCAAAGTGAGGTTGCCGAACAAAAATACCTCAAGACAGTCCGGAGAGAGGAGAAGCTGAGAGCAGCTAGATACACGCTTGTGGTACAGTGGGAGTGCGGGATAAAACGCTGCCCAAGCATCCCTAAACGAGTTCGGACCGTCTCATACCCGTACTTCATCGTCTATGACTTCGAGGCGCTCCTAGATGGCGTGAAGACTCATCCTACGGAGACTCTCACGATTGAGAGTAACCACATACCGATCTCTGTGTCAGTCGGCTGCTCCTTGGAAGGATCCACCAGTGAGCCCACTCATCTCTGCAATCCTGACCCAGAAGCTCTGATCAAGACTTTCATGGAGGAGATTACCAGGCGAGCACACAGAATCTGTACAGAAGTCCGGGCACAGTTCATCCCTTCAGACATGGACAAGCTCCCAAAACGCCAGCAGCGACTGATTACCGAGTGGTGTGACCAAGTCCCGGTGCTGGGCTTCAACTCTGGCCGTTATGACCTAAACCTGATCAAGAAGCACTTCGTGGATGAGCTGACCAACCCTGGCACCGTGAATGTCGCCAAGCAAGCTAGTAAGACCATGTTCCTCATGACCCCCGAGCTTAGGTTTCTCGATGTGATTAACTACTTGGGGCCAGGAGTCTCCTACGAGGCATGGATCAAAGTCTATGGATGTACACAGCAGAAGAGCTGGCTCCCGTATGAATGGTTCGACACCCCGAGAAGCTTAATTACCCCGGACTCCCCGACTACCCAGCGTGGTGGTCCAAGCTCAAAGGTGGCTACCTCCTGGGGCTATCGGAGTGGAAACAGTGCAAACAGACATTCAGAGACCATGGAATGCGGACGTTCGCCGACTGGTTGCGATACTACAACAACCTGGATGTCAGTCCATTCATCGAAGCCCTCGAGCGGATGCGGGAGTTCTACACAGAACGAGAAATAGACATCCTCAAGGATGCTGTGTCTCTCCCAGGAGTGTCTCTGCAGTACCTCCTACGTGGAACCGCTCAGCACATGCCAGATGTTAGCCTCTACTCTCCTGGCAAGGAGGCCTACGAGATGCTGAAGGACGCGGTTGTTGGAGGGCCCAGCATCGTGTTCACCAGATACCATGAGGCAGGTGTGACCCGCATCCGCCAGACTGAGCGTGTCTGCCAACGTCTACTCGGCTATGACGCAAATGCTCTGTACTTGACTACGATGGCTAAAGAGATGCCATGTGGTAAGGAGACAGTACGGCAGTGGTCCGGTGCTAGCGACGTAGCCAGATTTAAGAAGGATCTGCTGGCTGAACACTGGTTCGGTTTCGCTGAAGTGGACATAGAGGTTCCTAAGGCCCTGTGGGCGAAGTTCGAGGAAATGCCACCTCTCTTCTACAACAGAGAGAGTCCAGCTGAGGCAGTATCTGTTGAGATGCACACATACCTAGAGAAAACAGGTAGGAAACGTCCCACAACCAGTAAACTAGTCGGCGCACTCTCAGCCAAGAGGAAGCTCTTGTATGCGCCATCACTCAAGTGGTACCTCGCCCATGAGCTAGAGATTACAGCTGTCTACCGCACCATAGACTACAAGCCGCAGAGACCCTTTGAGTGGTTCATGAACAATGTTACCGATGCTCGCCATACAGGAGATGTTGATAAGAGCAAAGCGCTCTTGGCAGATCTGTTCAAGTTACTAGGCAACAGTGCCTATGGGAAGCTCATCGAGGCTCTAGAGCGCCACAGCAACACGACCTTCACCAAGGATGAACGAGTGGTAGATAGATCCCTCCGCAGTGCATGGTTCGAAGATCTCGAGGAGATCGGCGAGTCCTACGAGATCCAGAGACGCAAGGCAAAAATCACCATCCGCTGGCCCTTCCAGGTGGGGATAGCCGTATACGAGCTCGCGAAGCTGCGGATGCTGGAGTTCTACTACGACTTCCTGGATCACTATGTGCCTCGTGACAGCTTCGAGTACCTCCAGATGGACACAGACTCTGCGTACATCGCAATATCTGCCTCCAGCCTCGACGAAGTCATTCGCCCTGAGATGCGAGCAGAGTATGAGGCTCATAAGTGGGAGTGGCTAGCTTGGGACAAGTGGTCTGGACGGACTCCGGGACTGTTCAAGCTCGAGTTCGAAGGCAACCGTGGTATCGCTCTCTGTTCCAAGTGCTACTACGTGGAGAGCCCCGAGGGGAAGGTGAAATGCTCAGCCAAAGGTATGTCTAAACGCCAGAACGATGTCTCTTGGCAAAGGTTCTTCAGGGCCCTAAACGGTAGCATGGACAGAGCTACAAACCGAGGCCTACGCATGCGCAACCAGGGCATGGTGACGTATGAACAGGAAAAACTCGGGCTCTCAGCCTGCTACAATAAGCGGCATGTGTTGCCAGATGGTGTCCATACCGAACCAATCGAGTACCATATCCCTCAGGCACCTGACGATGGTGGTAGCTGTGTGTCTGGAGGGACCACCTGAAGCTCCTCCCGAATAAATGGACGTTTGGGACAGCTCTCCGAGCGTGCCAGATAGTACAGCGTAGGCTGCCCCTCCATCTCGACATACCTGTCAAGTCTGTGGACATCTAGCGACCAGTTAGGATCTGTTGCACGTCGTCGCCCACCTTCCAACTCACCAGGTTCATACAGGTACCGAACCAGAGCATAAGATGGAAGGCACACCTGTTCCTTGTCCGCTCCTCCAGAAGGTTGGGCAACAGAGGATCATTGGATAGCCTCTACTGGCTTCTTACCAGTTAACCGAGTTACCTCAGTATTGGATCGCTCTACCACCCGGGCAAACCTTTCACCCACACCCTGGACCTCTCTCCGGCCTGTGCCATTTCCTGGGCGTATTGGTGTGGGAACAGTCTCTCTGCCAGTGTCCGATTCCACCGCTCGATGATTGCCTGGGCATGGTGGTGACCAACTTCACCTCGTCTAATTGCCACACCATGTTTCCGCATGAGGGTCGCAGTCTCGCCTCTGAACTCCTTACCCTCATCCACCTGCAACAATTCTGGCCACTGGAGGGGATTTTCCGGATCCTCGTAGGCACCCTGGAATGCCTGGGCCACCTGGCCAGCTGACTTGTCTGTGAGCGGTGCTGCGGCCTTGTACCTGCTGGCGACGTCGACGATGGTGAGGGCATACTTGTAGGTCTTACGACCAACCGAGTCGTGTGGAAGGAATAGAACATCTGCCTGGTGAACTCTATTCAGGACAGTTTCATCGAAATGGGCATACCTGATGTGCCGTGGACGAGGTTTGTATATCTGCCACATCACCTGGCGGCTGAGCCACTGGCTAATTGTCTACAAGGTGAAGTTGTGGCCCTTGCGACGTACAGCCTCGAGTAGTTGGTGGGGCTCACGGTAATATCCACCAGGCTGATAGTAGAGTTCCTCAAGAAAGACCCCGGATTTCATCACTGACGTCCACTACCATCCTGTCACGCATGGTCTGGGTGAGGGTATCACTGACGTCCACTCCCGTCCTGTCACGCACAGCCTGGGCGAACTCTACACAGACGAACATACGGCCGTTATGAATTCGACTATCACTGAAGACCTCCTCAAACACCTCCGTACACCGGCGTCTAGTCTCTGCTGGATCTTCGCTGAGCGGTAGCTTATCGACTAACCCTCGGAAGTTAAGTGTCTTGACTAGATCATACAGAGACGCCATCCTTATATAGTACAGCTTAAATGTTCGGCGGCCCAGATGGCCGCAAGTGCCATGGCAACATATGGTAGCCAAGGGCCTGCGACTCCGAAGAACGTACCTACTCCTGAGGCGATGGCTGGTATGGCTTCAGAAATCTTCTCCACACCCTGGAGAGCATTGTTGGCGATCTTGTGGACCGTCTCGCCCGCCTTCGTTGTGAACAGAGTGATCAGAGCCCCAACTGCTGCAAGCGGACCGATAGAACCTTTTACGTAAGTGCGATAGATTCCTTTCGCTCTGTGTATTAGTTTGAGGGATTCAGGCTCATCACCCATGGTCTCCGCTACATCGTAGTCGTCTGCATCCTCCTCATCATAGTCGTCTGCATCCTCCTCATCATAGTCCTCGACTGGATCTTCATAAGCCCCTGGTTCATACATATCCGTATATAGTAGCTTTAAACTGTAGTCTATAGCATGGACTCCGCAATCTTGAATGCGGGCGTGTTTGCCTTAGCGAACTGGGGACTCAGCTTCGCCGACAAGAAGGCGGCAGAAGTCGAGCGTGAGCGTCATAACCAGGCGATGGAGAAGCTGTCTACGGAAAAGTTTGAGTACAGCAAAGCCCTCGAGCATATGCACCAGAGGGAGGCACGCTGACGACAACTCCGAGCTCAGGCCAACCAGAGCCTCAAAGAGGCAGATGAGAGTCTCGATGAGTACTACGAGGCCGTATCTGAGCCAACGCTCGACTATGAAGCATCGACAGGTCAGAAGACAGCAGAGCTTATAGTAGTAGTGGCAGCTGCAGCGGTGACGACAGGGGTCGTGCTCTACGCACGCTCAAGCTGAATACCTGATGTGTTCGATACGCATACCGTAGCATAGCCAAAGTAAAGTACCGTCACACCTAATTGGCGAGTCCCAGCTATGAGGTTTCCAATGTTGAAGCTGAGCCGGTTGCCCTGATTAGGTGGGATGTTCCTGCCACCGACGTGGTGACGGCCCATGAGTGCTGACTCGAGGTCGTCGCTTCCACTGGTTAGTCGCAGAAGTGCGTATGACTTAGTTTTCTGTCTGTAGAGTTGGCAGTCAGCCAGCTCGCTTACCTCACCAAGAACATTGGTCCCAGCAACCACAAGTTTGAAGTCGTCCAGCTTACCCACCTCCTGGATGACGACTCCCTTCTGAACCAGGACCGCAACAGCGACACAGTCCGATGCACCACGATGCAATGTCAGCTCTACCTCTTGGTTAGCTGTGGCTTGGACCTGCTGGTGTTCTCGCTCCACATGCACGATCCACTGTTTGGATCCCGTTTGCTTCAGTTCCTGGTCATTCTCGTCATGCCAGACATGAAGTCTTGAAGCATTCATCGACACATCTGCGAGAGGCTCAGTGTACACCCGGAGGAACAACCTATCCTGCAAGGCAGCTGGATTCACATGTGTGTTCTCGAGGAGGGTGAAGAGTGGAACTGCCACAGGCTTCTCGACACCTACCAGTAGTTCGAATGCCGTGAACCCCTCACCCACAGCGTAGTACCCCTTTCCCTTCGCATAGAAGGTTGGGTCACGAGCCAGCGGACTTAGGACTCGGTACTCATCGTTCACATAGGTGGTGTCCACGGTGCTGTTGCTCTGTACGATCTCCGACCTGTTCAGAACCTGCGGGAGCTCTACCATCTGTTCTGTTGTGCTCTGAAGCTTGAACTCGAGTGTCATGCTCTTGATCTCGTGGATCTGTGCCGAGATTGCAAAGTCAATGTACTTCCCAGCAGCGGACAACGGGTTATCATCGTGTATACTGGGTCGAATGACTGTCAGGCAGTCCTTCCGTGGATCAGTACAGTGCGATGTCGTGGGTTCAACGGCCCCATCTGGATGTTGCACATACTGCAGCATGTTTAAGGTCTGGGTATATAGAGGGGGTTAAACGGCTGCCATGTTTGGTAAAGTTCTCCAGCAGATTATCTTTGGGCAGCAGGCCAAGCCGGCACGACAGCCGCGACGTGCACTGTCCCACAGTGACAGGGTCCGAGGCCTGCTTCGTGACATCAACATTATCCATGGGCGTGTCAAGGTTACACCGCCGACGGATGCGGAGATACTGGCCGCCATAGAGGAAGGAGCGCCAGCTTGTAGTACAAAAGAACTCCTGACTCGGATACTCTACCGGAAGTTTGACAGCACCCAGGGCAGGACACTCGACCTACCTGTGGGCCAAACCAACAGTCCTGTTATTCTAGCTCTCCAAAAGGCGAGGGTCGACCCCAAAGATCTACTAACGGTCGGGAAGTGGGCTGCCGTATTTAGCCTACATAGCCAGGAAGAGCGAGAGAGGCTGGATAGCCTCCAGTCTGGGGCAAATAACTACTTCAGGGAGGAGGTCAGTGCCGCTGTAGCGGAGAGCCATGACACTGGTCATGCAAAAGGTACTCAAGAGGGGTTCACTGTTGGCAGCAAGGAGGCTGTTGAGCATATCTTCAATGAAAGAGGGCGTACGAGATTGGTCAAGAATCTGTCAGCATTTCTGAAATTCCCAGATAACTACCAGGACTACCTCATCAAAACGGCTCGCAAGTCAGATGCTCATCGCGCATGGAAAAAGTGGGTCTTCCGTGAGAAGTTCCAGACGAAGAGAGTCCTACCATCTGACCCCCCGTGGATAGTGTTTCAGCGGCAGGCTTCTGACGAAGTTCCTCAAACTTCTGACGAAGTTCCTCAAGCTTCTGACGAAGTTCCTCAAGCTTCTGACGAAGTTCCTCCAGGCTTATGACGACGTTCCTCAAGCTTATGACGAAGTTCCTCAGGCTTCTGACGAAGTTCCTCAAGCTTCTGACGAAGTTCCTCAAGCTTCTGACGAAGTTCCTCAAGCTTCTGACGAAGTTCCTCAAGCTTTTGACGAAGTTGCTCAAGCTTCTGACGAAGTTCCTCAAGCTTCTGACGAAGTTCCTCAAGCTTCTGATGACGCAGCGGACGAAGTAGCGGAGACCACGCAGCCTGAACGAAAAAAAAAAGTTGCAGTGGAGACCGTGGACAGACTGTCAGTGATGACGCATAGAGCAGGCTAGTTTCCCGGCTGGATTCAGCTGGTAGGTGAAGGTCTGCGCCTTTTCCAGAGAGGGCTTGAAGTGTGACAGCTCACCTGTCTCCTTGTTGCTGAAGATGAAGCGGTACAGCTCAGCTGCCCCCTGCACACCTGCGATAAAGCCCCCTTTGGGCTCCTTGAGGTTAGGTTGTCATACATGGTCTCGAGCAGGGCACGTCCACACTTGGAGCTGAAGTATAGTAACCGGGCATTGTGGCGGATGTCTGGAGAGATCTCGCGGGTGTACTTCTGAAAGAGGATGAAGACAGTTATCTTTGTGTGCCGGATGTGCCTGGTGATGTTGCTGAGGTAGGTGACTGTCTTCGGGTCCATTGCAGGGTCATCGATAACTAGAACAAGTGGTTCTGTCAGTCGGGCTGCCAGCAGCTTCTCCATCAGGGCTTGCAGGTTCTGCGTCTTGGTGATTGGACCATTGTACCATTGATCATTACTGTCAACCGCCTCAGCAGCGGAGTCAGACACCAGAAGGATGTATTGAGAGCGTAGATGTTTGGCCAGGAGAGCCCGCAGCAAGATGTTTTTCCCGTGGCCTGACAGGGCAATGATCAGCACCACCTGGCCAGCATCGCCTGGCCTACTTTCGAATGGTACAGACATGTGCGCGAAGGATGGTTAGTACTTGGTCGGCGGTAGCCTCGTCTATATCTGGGAGACTAAACGGCAGTACTTCCTGCACGAGCTTTTGCGCCTGCTGTGTGGGTAGCGTTGTACCTCCGGCAGATACGAAGGATGCGATGGAGGCATCAAGCATGCAATCCCTGCAGCAGCTGAGAAGATAGTGTAGAGGCCCTGTGTCAGCACCCACAGTGTCTAGCACATCCAGTATCTGTACGATACATGCACGGGAAGTCATGACTATTATGTGAGCTTAAATGGCAAACCAAAGAACCCTGACTTCTTCACCTCTGGTAGCTGGAGGCTGCCGGTAGCACCTTTTTTGCCATCGATCGTGATATTGCTCAGGCCGATGGTGCCTATCCTGAGATTCTCTCCATCTTGTTGGAAAGAGCTCCGGGGTTTCAGGAGATTCTTAACCAGGTCTTGTGCATAGGACTCATACATAACCTTGATGGCACCAGCCTCGTCGACTCCGAGCATACCCCGCATCGTTGCCCTGTCTTTGATGCCCATCCCCTTGTATACAGTCTTGGCCTTGTTAATGGCCGATTGTCCTACCATATCAGTGTTCCCGACGAGATCTCGGGCTGGGATGGTACCTCGGATCTCCCGTGGGTCTCCCTTCTCATCGAAGTCTAGGAAGGAGATAGGGGCAACAGTGTCCTCTGAACCGAGGCGTGCCTCGCCCAAGTGAGCAAGATCGCCTAGCTCTTTGCTTTCTAGGTCTGTGAGTGACAGAGTCATAGTGCTATATGCACGGCTTAAACCCACTAGTCATACCCCCAGTGAAATAGTTGGGCATAGGAGGACCACGCAGTCGGCCAAGGGAATAGGTAGCAGTGCTCAGGATACTGGCCCTCTCTGCAGGGGCACGCCTTGTGGGCGGTCCACCATTCCTGGGCATCCCCAGGCCGCATGCTCGACTATGGACTACACACCACCCTCCAGCCCGCCATATGCTGCAGGGGTCTCGTCATCTCACTATTCAGAAGGGTTAAACATAGGCGACGATGATCTCGGCCATTGCACTCATTGCTAGCCCTAGAACCGTGGCCTCCATTAGTGTAACACGTTCACCCATGATCTTGGCGGCGGCAGTGTAGGCGGCACCACTGAGGGCGATCTTTGGGATGGGGTGAGTTATTCCGAGACAGTGGCCGGCCACCCCACTCACTACGGTAGCGAGGACAGCTGCAGTGGCGGCAGGAAGAACCTCATTTCCCCCTGTCATCTTCACCACAGCCACATTCGCCGCCACGTTACTGGCGACATGGACTGCCAGAGGTTTAGCCTGTGTCAGTAACTTCTGTGTCTTGGTTCGCAGCAGGTTCTCTACCTTCTGAAGACTCATCTGGCTCTCAGGCAGTTGCTTCACGATCTGTACCATTGACGGCATTGTTTAAACCCTGAGTATACAATGCAGTTAAACGCCTGTGTTCCATGTCGAGTGAGCTAATAAGATCTTCCCAGTCTGCATCTGCCAGGTGTCCTGGTTTGTACTCAGGAATATTCATCTCTCTATTGAGTCATCTTAAACATGTCCATGCTATGCGAGAAGTACTATGAGGTCTTCCAGAGGGAGCTGAAGGCCTACAAGAAGAAGACGCCAGATGAGCTCGCTCAGCTCTCTGGTGCTGAGCTAACAGAGGAGCTGACAGCTGTGAAGCTCTATCTAGAATTTGGAAAGGGGCAGATCTGCTTCCTAGAATACCTTATCATGGGTGGGAGTATCGTCGAGCAGCTCCTGCGAACTAAAGGTTTCTACAAGGATCGGGAGTATCTGTCAGATGTGTTCCAGCAGTTGCAGACCTCCATGGCCTCACCTAACTCAGAGCTGAACAAGGCTCTGCGATACTACAAGCTGGAAAAAGGATGCACTGCGGAACCCTCCAGCCCTTGGATGTGCATGTTGGCAGCGTGTATAGGGGCTGTAGGGCAGGCCAAGCTGGCTCAGTGTCTCACTGTGGTCCCAGCCGAGACGGCTGCTACTGACGAGAGCCAGGATAGCTGATTTGCTAGCGGCGGAGTAGGCTGAACCCGAGCACCATGATAGTTAGGCCTGACACCACTCGTAGAGCTGCCATGGGAAGTGGTGTCGTGTTGACTGGCTGCAGTGGCGGAGAAGCTGGTTCGACTGGCGTGCCGACTGGCTGCAGTGTCAGGGTGACTGTATGGTCCGTATTACGTCTAGGTGTGTTGATATCCACGTTGAAACCGAAGTGGTCACCGGGAGAACTCCCCTCGACTATCATGTTGTTATAGCCCCTGACTTGGAGGTCCTCGATGTTCACGATCATGTTGCTCGGAATCAACCGTAGGTGTGGTGAAAGAGCAAAGTCAAGTTTGCGACGGGCCTTCTGCAGCGCCTGCTGGAACTTAGCAATAAGACTGCTGGGATCTGCCACGATGATCATATCCTCAACGAGACTGATGAACATGGCCTGGACCTCTGCTCCGCTGACACCATCTATGGAATGACGCAGCTTGGTCTGCGCTGTAAGGAGGCAGTGGCACAGGGCTTCCAGGGACTGGTTGATCCGAACGATCCCTGCTGGTGTGAGGCCCGAGGTGGTGTGTGGGACAAAGTACTTCCACACATCTGGGGAGTCCTGCCTGATTCCGGTGATGTGCATATTCTGCACTATCGCCCCAGGATCGGAGTCTGGATCGAACGAGAATGTCGCTGTCTTCCGATGGCCTACTCGTCGGGGTGTTCGATAGGAGAATCCTGAGTTGTCACGTCTCGGGTCACCGTACATAACCCCTAGACCGCTGTTGTCGCCGCCATGCCACCGATAGTCTGGGTGAGCTCTGAACTCTCTCTGTAGTCTGCTGGCCGCTGAGACGCTATGACTGTTGAGCTGTGGGTCGAAGTCGTTGTATCAGGGAGGCTTGCACCCAGCTCATGGAGGATTTGTCGCACAGTGAAGTACACATGGAATCTGAGACAGCTGGCGATGAGCACAGCTTCAGGAGTACCAGAATAGGAATGAAGCATGGTGGAACTTACTCCACAGCCTGCCGTGGCACACCACACGGCAAAGTTCAGCTGCTGATTCCAGTATGAGAGGCTTGGACCAGCCATCCAAGTATGAGCTTGCTTCGCATCCTTGATGGTGATGGGGCGGTTCGTCAGTGGTCGTGGGTTGACGGAGAAGCTGATTCGGGCCCGTCCATCCACTGTGATAGAGAAAGGTGTTAGCTCTGGTATATCATCAAGTAGGCCTCTCAGGCCAGTCAAGAGTGTACCCAGGAGGGGCGGTTGGCTCCGGTTGACTGCCGTGAGGTCCCGTGGGAAGGCCATCTATACTGGTGTTCTTAAAGCTAACGCAGCACATTATTTGTAGTCGCTCCTGAGACCGGCGAGGTGACCTCGCCGTAACATCTCGTTTTTTAACTCCTCCATATCAACCCGCCCGCTGGAGCCTGTGAGGTATTGCTGTCGAACTTTAGGTTTCTCAGTGCGGTACAGGGCTTGGACCTTCAATATATGGCGGTACTCTTCATCGGCGACCTGGCCATCCTCGAGAGCTTTGCTGATAGACTCGTCGATAGTCCGTAGCATACTCTGTGCTAGTGTCACATACTTGGCATGCTTCTCCAACATCCTTGTGATCTGCCGCTGCCCCACTCCCATGCCCGTGGCCAAGACAGTGGTGGCTAGTGTCACGCCACCCAGAAGGATGGCGACGAGGGCACCCACCCCTGTAGCGAGAGTGGCCACAGCTGCCACACCAGCACTGGCTCCAATCACGCCCGCAGCAGTGGTTGTATGCACGAGGACGTTGTAGGCTGTCTTATATCGACTGCACGTTCTGCCGTACTTTTCTGCCTCATGGACGAGATTCTGCCTGATGGTATCTATCTGCTGGAGTCGCCAGCCGTGGATGGTACCGCCCTCGTCAGCAGTCAGGGAGGGGTATAGTTCTGGTTGCTTCCGCCACTCTGATTTTGCCATAGTATATCTGGAGGCTTAAACCGGCATCACCTGCAGAATCTGCTTATGAGTCATAGAAGGGTTCATTTTGGAGAGCCTGGCAAACCCTGCCAGCTTTTTGGTCTTGAGACAGATGGCTCTTAGGACGTGGTCATCCAGCACTATGTCGGGTGCCAGTAGCGTTCTGAGACGTGACATCTGGAACTTCACCTTATGACCAAGATAGTAGGGCCACCGCTGGATGGCTTTCTTGGTCTTACACTTCTGCGCCATCTCCTCTTCCCACTGTATGACCTCTGGCTCATCCTCGTCCGTGAAGACACCTGGCTCATCATCGTAGACATCTGGCTGATCGTCGTCTGTCAAGACTCCTGCATCCCGCTTACTCTCCTCCAGGATGGCCTGCCAGTAACGGAAATTCCCCCCGTGCCTCCTTGCCCTGCACGCATTCTGTTGATACCAGTTCTCCCGCTGTAGGCGCTCTCCTTCTTGTTGACAGATCTGTTGCTGTGCGAGCATCTGTTCGTTTTGTGCAGTGGTCATGAAGGGGAAACCCTCTTTCTTCAGCATCTCGGCAAAGGTCAGATATTGCTGGTATGATATCATGTTGTCGTCAGGTCAATGAGTAATAAGAGTGTAAACTCTAAATGGGCGTCCGATACCCATCCGTGCTGGCGTATATGTTAATGGAGGGGTTGTCAAACAGGTGATTTACAGGTCTGAACAGGCTAGGACTGATAGCTTTCCATAGGTTGCTGTTGGCACCTGGGAGATACTCTATCACATCCCGGCCGACTTCTACCAGTGAGCTGCTGTGTGCACGGCCCGGAGGTTGATGCAGCACATCGGTGTGTATGTATGTTGTGCCCCGCTGGGGCACCTCGAAGAGGACCCATTCTACACGGTACTGTACCCCGTCTCCCCTCTAGAGAGGGTGAGATTATGTTCTCACCACCGGAGAGCAGCAGTCGGACCATCGGCATGGTTATATGTCTCGTTTAAACCCCTTTATAGCGTGCTATGGAACCCATATTTGCTCACTCGACTGGTCTTGCTGACCTCGCAGATGTGTACGCAGTTGATGCTGCCAAGGTAGAAGAGAGTGATGGCAAGTCCTTCGCCCTACAGTACGAAGCAAGCTCAAAGGCATTCTCCCTCCACCCCATTGGGGGTGATGGGGTGGAGATGCTCACAGACCTCAAGGATGTGTCGAAAGGGCGCCTGGGTCGCGACATAGATGGCCACAAGATCGTGTTTCGGTACGATTTCTCGAAGAGGAAGTACGTCCTCGAGCCGTTGATTGAGCTCTCGGATACAGATGTGGTAGACCTCAACACCCTAAATAGCGACATCAGCTTTCACCTGGTCAAACCCTATTCAAGCCGTGCCCCGCCGTTGGTCCGTGATGGCCTGCTACTGACCCTGGCAAAAAACCTGCAGTTCATGTTTGAGAAGAAAGAAGTGTGGTACCGCGCCGGACCTGGGGGTAACTGGCAACCATGGTTGCCCCTATATAGGCCTCCCGCACTCATTGACATAGAGGTTACTACCCTCTCCACTGTTGTGAAAAGGGATGGGAAAGTTCGAAAGCTCTACAATCGGGGATCATCCTTCCTCACCTACATAGGTGAAGGTGTCTCCCTGACGAGGGTGGGTCACCGGATCGGGGTTACAGGTGGAAAGTTCCTGCTGTGTCGTCCATTCGATGGACCAGAAGAAGCTGTTAACCTCGAGGAGGGCACTCTACGGGTCGATGGGGTGTCACATGTCTCCAAAGCCAAGGGTGCTGTTAAACTGCTTCAGCGAGTGGGACTCACTAGCCCGCAAACGACTCATATAGTCCTAGAGCTACGTTTCTTAGCCGGCGGCAGAGTGAAGCAGCTAGCCCCTGCCCCTGAGGGGATGAAGATCACTATCAATCCGGATGGAGCAGGGCTCGATCTGGCACAGATATTTCTCGAGGGGTTCACTCTCTTCAGTTTAACTCTTCATATATAGCCATGCTTCTCATCGTATTGCTCGTGCTGGCGTCTACAGCAGTGGCGCAGGTTGCTGATAAGACCATGTAATGCGTGCTTGATCAGCTCGTATACCGCTGAGTATGCTTGTCTCTAAATGGACGTTAAGACCATGTAATGCGTGCTTGATCAGCTCATATACCGCTGAGTATGCTTGTCTCTAAATGGATGTTCAGACCATGTAATGCGTGCTTGATCAGCTCGTATACCGCTGAGTATGCTTGTCTCTAGATGGACGTTACGACCATGTGCTAAGTAGTATAGCCGGGATTAAAATGATACAACGTCCCGGAATAACGGGGGTAATCGGGAAATTCACCTCCCGGGTGCTTTCATTATGGGGGGTGTGGCGTCGCACTACGTGCTGGCATAGTGAAGGGGGCCCCTAGGGGCAGCAGTTTTTTAGAGGCCTGCGCTACCTGGACCTAAAAACACCTAAAAAA
Organism: Chaetoderma sp. LZ-2023a; assembly: GCA_034401795.1. Taxonomy (NCBI): domain Eukaryota; kingdom Metazoa; phylum Mollusca; class Caudofoveata; order Chaetodermatida; family Chaetodermatidae; genus Chaetoderma; species Chaetoderma sp. LZ-2023a. The sequence goes on from CM067375.1 coordinate 88,247,387, forward strand.
TGCGGCCCTCAATTGTTAAGGGCCTTGGAGGCGGAGTTCTCGATTTCCCCCATTATTCAGGGACGTGGTATCATTTTAATCCCGGCTATACTACTCAGTGATGACTAATTGGTGCATTCGCGGTCTTAGGACCGCAATTTATAATTTCTTTATTACTGTTCATATTATCCTTATTTACTGTAGGTGCTTTAACTAACCGCACCGTTTAGGTCTTTCAACCTGATACGTACTACCTTTTTAATTCATATATAGATTGTCACTGTTCATTGCATTGGTTAGTTGTATATGGCAGGTAGCCATTCCGTTGATGTTTTGTTTAATTATAGAAAACGTAGACCGCAGTACGCTAGGAAATACTAAACAGCAACATTTATATCCGCATCACTTGTTCCTACCTTCATCAATTTTACACTGAGGTCGCTGACCGTGCTCTAACTGTTTGAGCCCGACATGTTACTGACTAAACCTTACTATTTACCTCAATAAGATAGGCTAAGGTGGTTAGGAACAACCTCTTTTCCGGTTGTTGCGATAATGTAGCCCCGAACTCTGGCAAGGCTGTGTAAAATTGGCCAAATACCTATAACGCCTCGTATATATCAAGTTGTTGTCTCTTTCCACGATCCACTAGCCGCATGGCTCTTAATTGTTTGGACGTCCCACCAGTACGTTGATCTGATCGAACCCTAGGAAACTATCAGAGGTTTCCGAGTGGTGATGGTTAAAATACTGATCTACATACATTCCCCTGTATCCTCAGATCCTTGTTAGCTAGATAACCCCCCCAATGAAGGAAAGCACTGCGAAAACATATAGTTTTAAATGTCAGTTTGAAAAGTTTATTTACCGGCCCGCAGTGCATATCTGGGCACATTGAAATTTAATCCTAATGACAGGTAAAAAATAAAGATCCGTAGGAAGCGGTGACGGACGAGATGCGCATCTCCATCCAACTCGGTGGAGTGTCGGGGAAGGATCTTGGAATCCGCCACACCCTCACGGGAAGGATGCTCACGATAGATATTCGCCTCTCTATCCCCACCTTAACGATAGGTGAGTGATCAAACTTGCTTATGTGGAATGTAGCCATTGTCCATGTGATGTTTTATGTGGTTGCGGAGCAAGGTGGCCGGGTTTTCATCAAATTCGGGTGTGTTGCGATGTAACATGTACGCATGCTGTCGGTGGAGGTAGAGGCTCCTTCAAAGTGACCTACAGAAAGCTAAGCATCTGCGCCCATTGGACAGCTGTATGTAGCGATAGGTAGGAATCCTTGCCACTTGTGGCCAAAGCTAGTTTTCATTTCTAACAGTTAATTGGTATGTTAGACTGTAGCAGAAAGCTTGCATAAACAAAGCGGCATCTACCAATACAGCATTTTAGAACTACATAAGACGGTGATGTGGGAATTCTTTGGAAATCGCTCATTCCACCTTCACGTAAACCAGTACGCATCACGTTAATTATGGCTTCATTAGGCTTTTTCAGCACTTAACATTTTCTGATGAACAAAAGAGTGGCCCTTTTTGCCAACTCTTTTCCTTCACTTCAGCATTGAAGGCATTTTCCTGTGATGGAGGCCCACGCGAGGCACCTTCCTCTCGCACCATCATGAAATATTCGGTGAGGGAGGCCTGCGCAAGGCACTTTCCTCTTGCACACACACATTGTTCTCTCTGTGTATGTTAGGGGTATATTAACTTATATTAAGTTACTCAGTGATCTCTTATGCGGATGCTTCTCTTGCGGGGATACCTCTGCAGTTTCAAGGATCTGTGTGGAACCTCTGGCGACACCACGTAGAAAGGACACCAGCTAGCTTTATATTGTGTATTATTGTGCTCATTTTACTGGCAAACGATTCACCTTGTTTGTAAAGTACTTATTTATATTTCTAGTATATTATTCTAATTGTTCCATTCTCTAAATTAGTATGGATAGACACTCCAGTGACACAAACAGTTGGGACGACACCGTGTGGTTCAATTTCAGCGGCAATGGTCGCACAGTCCCACTGGAACATTAGTGTTCCACCGGCTCTAGAAGGCAGTTTTTGTACACCATGGAGAGACGTCATACGGGATCCGCAACCCCGAGATCCGCAGCTAACTAGCCATTCAGGTCATTGGGCACTTGTGGGGCGATGGGCAGATATTTAACAGTAGACCAGCATGTACCCCCACGAGCTACAGAAGGCCGGACCATATAGCTGAGAAACTGTCCTGCATACACGTACTGCTGTGAAGGCTGGACCATATAGCTGAGCAACTGTCATGCATACACGGACTGCTGTGAAGGCTGGACCGTACAGCTGAGCAACCATCCTGCATACACGTACTACTGTCAAGGCTGGGCCATATAGCTGAGCAACTGTCCTGCATACACGTACTGCTGTGAAGGCTGGACCGTACAGCTGAGCAACTATCCTGCATACACGTACTGCTGTGAGGACTGGACCGCATAGCTGAGCAACTGTCCTGCATAGACATACTGCTGTGAAGGCTGGACCGTATAGCTGAGCAACTATCCTGCATACATGTATTGCTGTGAAGGCTGGACCGTATAGCTGAGCAACTGTCCTGCATACACGTACTGCTGTGAGGGCTGGACCATATAGCTGAGCAACTGTCCTGCATACACGTACATGTCTGGCCTAGTCTTTTCCTGACTCTGGGAACTCATTCAATCGTGAAGCTCTGCCACCCCTCTCACTAAATCATGGGCCTCGTTGCATCCAATTAGGTGAGCTTACGGGTAATTAGCATAATGCTGATTGACAAGGATTAATGTATAGCGTAAGTATGATTGACAGAGTACATGTCTGGCCTCGTCTTTTCCTTAGAACTCATTCAATCACGAAGCCACGCCTCCCCGTTAAATCATGTGTCTCCTGGCATTCAATGAGGCGAGTTTAACTGTATTTAGCGTAATGATTGACAAGGTTAATGCATAGCGTAATGATTATTGACAGGTTGCATGTCTGAACTAGTCTTTTTTCTGACTATGGGAAGCTAACATGGTCAATCTTTCTCGTAAGGACTATTGTGGAGGATGACTCTGTTAGTCTAATTGATTTATCATTAAACTTCTGAACCTCTGCGTTTTTAGCCGTGACAATGTACAACGGTCGATGTATTGTGTAAGGACAATTGATTAGTTATTACACCAACCGATTAAAATTAACTAGTCGAGCTTTAAAACAACTTCGACCGCATGTCACGATAGTCAGAGTCATGCAAAGTTAAGCGACTTGATTTTCATTCATGTTAGATTAATAACAACAACCTGTTACATTTTTAATGGGACTCGAGCGGCCACGCAATATTGGAAAAAATTCCAGTCTAAGTTGAATCAAGGTTTGGAAGGGCTATAGGCGATGACTATTTCAGTTTTCAATGTATTATATGTTTATGCATATGGAACACACCGTTATAAGCTATATCTTATCGTACTTCCATTAGAACAAAAATTAAATCTGTTTCGAACCAGTCAAATTAGTTTCAAAATATTCAATAGCTTACACATATAGTTTTCTGGAAATCGCTAGACACACATATTATCGATATTGTAGCGAGTTTGTGGCCTACATGAACAAAACCTGGAGGAGGTGGTATAGCCGAACTGGGCATAACAGTATTTGCATATGACGCATTCTTTACACGCGACAAAAATAGCACTATATACTGGGGTGGTTGGTTGGTGAGTGAATGGGTGGCAAAGTAAGAACTAGGTTTAAATGCTGACAGAAATGTAAACAAACCCGGTCAATGGTCATATTAATTATTTTACTTCCCTACAGATAAATAAGCTCATGATTTGTGAATGGGAAATTAGGATGAATAATTTCAAAATGTTCAGACTGAAAGTTGCTGCTGCCCTAAATACCAACATGTTTCAGCATACATAATATCATAATTGCTAACCAAATTACAAGATTTCTGACAAGAATCCAGTCTTGTTTCATCATCCCTTTCTAGCTAAAAATCTATCGCGATTAAGAGCGAAAATATTTTTCAAGACTGGAGAGTATATTGGTGGGTTAGAAATCTAAATCTGAAAGCTGCAACATTTCATCAGAATTTAGATTACATGTTGTCACAAAAAGAACCGGCACCCTTGACGACCAGTGTTTAAACAAAGGCGACCTAAGTTTGCTGACAACATGTGTAAACTGAGAAAAGCTGAGAGGTTACTAGATCAGAAAATGGTAAGAATCAGTTCTGCGAATACCAGATCAGTTTCTTAAGGCAAATGATTGATTGGCCAAATCGATCATCCGTTTTAACCCAGTTACTGACATGCATGAAAAAAAATCAATTAATTAATATTCCCTCATCCAATTACCTCATTCATTACATTCAGTTATGAGCTCACTGATTACTTACTACAAAATATGTTAGTATTAGTATTTAGCAAGATTAAAGACAAAGGTAATATGGTCATATGCGCTGTTTTTGGCCCTCAACTGAAATATACTATACGAAGGAGGGTATTTTGATATAAATGACCACACTAGATATTACTAAAATATTGGAATGAGCTTACTGTCCACTCCACAATAATGTGAAATAGAATGAACTCATAAGATCAACCATCACAGAATGATAAATTATGACTCAACATACCGGTAACATTACCAAATACCTTTAAGCTGCGGTAACATTACCAAATACCTTTAAGCTGCGCAGCACATACATTATTTTAAACACATTTTAGCACAATAACCTACAATAAATACAATTTTAAAAGACCAATGCGTTCAAGTCTCTGTTAAAAATACCATCAATAATTGTCTACTATTACAATACTGATGAAAGAGATTTGTGTAAGAAGTTACCAAATTGGTGGGGAAAATAACACATTCACTTCCAGAATGAGATCATCCTTTCAGGAGACTGAAAGCTACGTATTATGATAAAAAGGAAAGTAACCAGTTGCTTGCTCTCGTCCATTGAATGTAGACTTTTTGGTGCCAATCTCCTGGGTCTGCAACTAGTGTTTGCTATTCTTACATAACCTAACCAATTGGTAATTCCATCCCTGTATGTGTCAATTGTATAAGGTTTACTTAGTGATCTTTGAATAACTTCAGGGTAAAGCTCTCATAGATTCATGCTCTTTCCAACTCATAAGGGCCCATAAGACAATTTGGGATTCCTGATGATGTCGACCCTATATTAGGGCATACAGGACCTTACCTTAGAGTGAGGGTAATTATGACATACGTCGAATATTTATTTCCCTCATGATCGAATTTCGGTGTTCTGCACGTCCTGGTCAACCTACCTGCCGATTTATGGCACCACCCATGCTACACCCCCCCCCCCCCACCCCCCCCCCACCCCCCCTCATGATGAAGAATAAAGTATGAATTTACCAGAGATTGGAATCATCTACCCACAATGTGGTTACCTGACATATATTGACATCATTAGTCTATGTGTACACTTTAAGTCTCAGTCACTTATTTGTAATATCTCTTACTGGCGCCAGTTATACCCATAATGTGGGTTGTCACCTGCTTTCTTGGTGATCGTCGTAATTGTGGCTATCTCTGAAATGCCCTGGCTGGTACAGGCTGCATTCTGTTTTATGGAACACTATGCATTTGATATCCTCGACCTCTGCACCGACCTCGACCTCGACATGGGAATCTGTGCAGTTGTGAATAGGGTCACACTTCCAAAAAATGACTTGTGGCTGTATTAATCAAGAGGTTCCAAATTCAGGAGATATCAAACTATATGGCATTGAATCATGAGCAGAAACATGCTCAACACATTCCATTTCGGAGTCTTGCTCTTCATCACTGGAATCTGTAGCATCTGATGCAACACTCAAGTCAAGTCTTTTATAGTGACAGGACGCCAAGCCTTCCACAGATGTGGATCAATGGTAGATGGCGGTATTTCTGAAGTATGTACTTCAGGGATTGATGGAATCAAATCTGTGGGCATCACTTCTAATGGACCAGACAAAGAGCCTTCTACCAATTCAGGGGTTGATGAATTGAGTCCAATTGATTCACCAGTGGCCGCCACTGAAAAAGATTTGGGAGGGAAGATGAAATCAATAGATTGTTGGTCCCTATCATCAATTACCCCATGACCACCTGGTACTGAATTGGTAAAATCAGAGGTATTTACTAAGGATTGCTCATTCCCTGTTGACTGGGTAAGATCCACAATAGTTGTAGAATCTGGTACATTAGTTTGAATAGGTGAAGGTGCCACACTAACGAAAGAATCATCAGTGATAATATCTCCTATCTTGTCAACTGAAAAATCAGTCTGGCATGAGAGATCATTTGGCAGAGAATGATGAGTTTCACAATTAGGTTCGTCATCAACACATAATTTGAGGTGATCAAAGTGTACCACATGGATTTTGTTTTTGTTATCAGCAAGTTCATAGGCCACATCAGACTTACGACTTATGGCTATCCAAGGCCCTTTCCACTGATATCTCAGTTTTGGAGTGAGTCCTTGGTGTCTCTGACTGTCTTTAACCCATACTCGATCACCACAAATATATGGTATTCCATATACAGCATGGCCATGCCACCATTTATATCGTTTATGACTAATTTTGAGTTCACTTTGGATTAGGTCATGAGCTTTTTCCATGCGCTGACACAAAAGCTCAACATACTGGGATGGGCTGCTGGTCTTCTCACCAGAAACACATGGCATTGTAACATCCAATGGCAAGGCCAACTCACGTCCGAACATGGCATAAGCAGGAGACAGCTAGTACTCAAGTGCACAGAAGTTTGATACACATGATGGACATAGGGTAAGCGTATATTCCAATCTCGTTCATTGGTGTTTACCTCTTTTGTCAACATAGTTGCCATTGCCCGATTAAAACGCTCCACCATTCCATCACCTTGGGGGTGGAATAGTATCGTTCTGGTTTTCTTAATTTTAAGAAGTTTGCGCATTTCTTTGAAATGACAACTCTTAAAATTGCAGCCTGAGTTCGAGGGCCAGTCATCCTATGTTGACACGGTCCACATTTAGCAATCCACATTTTTACATCAGTTGGAGCAGCTGGCCAATGAAATCTGGCTTTAATTCACTCCTTTGTACATTCTACATTCTTGTGGCCACAGTTCTCATGCAATTGTTCCAAAACCTGAACTTTTAGCAGAAGCTTTCAGGGCATAAAATGTGATTATCTTTGTATAGTATTCCACTTAGCAATCATAGTTCATCAAACCCTTGATAGTAATATTTTACATCCGGTGGAAATGGAGTAACGTCTTCTCAGATAAGACAATATCAAGACTTGACCCAGTCATAGATCTTAGAGAGGATGGGATCAGATTGTTGAGCTAAAATAATAGCCTTTCTGCTCCAGTTTTTCTATTATAAGGGTGGAAATTCTGGAACTTGATTCCTAATTATGCTAACATTGCCATCCCCTCCCAATTCAGCAACCTCTCGTCTGGCTTTTTGATTCAGGGCATCTGCATTTCCATGGAAATGTCCAGATCTATCCTCCACAGTAATTTGGAAGTTTTGAAGAGCCTCCTGCAAATGGGCAATTTGGCCCTCAGTGTCCTTTTTGTCCATCCACCACTTCAAGGATGCATGATCTGCCTGCAGAATAAAGTGACATCCATGCAGAAAATGCTTGTAGTAGTTTGTGAAGTACACTGCTGCAAGTAACTCTCTTTGTGGTAGCATAATTATGCTCAGTTCTGTTCAAGGATCAATATCCATAGCATAATATGCGTTCTTCCCCACCCTGAATTTGAGAAAGTACAGCACAAATTCCAAAATCAGAAGCATCTGTATCTAGAATAAAGGACAAGAATGGGTAGAGATATTCCAGAACAGGAGCATTTGTCAATTTGTTCTTAAGAGCACAAAAAAGCTTCCTCAGAATCTGGGGTCCAATCAAATGGATGATCTTTTTCTGCGAGTTTAAATAAGGACTTGGCCAGTTCAGAGAAATGGTCAATAAAGTGTCGGCAGTATTGATACAAGCCCAAATAACTTCTAGATTTAGTAAGTCTACCAATCAGCAACACATTTAATTTTCATTAGTTCTATAGAAATCCCTTTAGCAGATGTAACATGGCCTAAAAATTCTACCTCATTATGGAACAGTTTGCATTTCTTTCACTTTAGTTTCAAATTAGCCTCCTTCAGATGTTGTAGAACCACTAGGAGATCTTTGAGAGCCTCTTCGAAAGAGGCCCCATAAACCACTACATCATCAATGTAATAAAGACAAGTTTTCAACCATAGGTGAACTAGAACCGGTTCCATAAATCACTCAAAGGTGTGATGCAGAGGCCGAAGGGCATTTTTCTAAACTGATTCAGGCCATCCCTACAAATGAATGCTGTATTCTCACGATCTTGCTCATCCAAAGCCACCTGCTAGTATCCATTGGCCAGTCTAGAATGCTGTACCATGCTGTACCTGAAAGTGTGTCTAGGACCTGGTCAATACGTGGTAAGGGATATGCATCCTTGACTGTTAAATCAGTAATATGATGATAGTCAATGCAGAAGCATAGACTGCCATCCTTCTTGGTGATTAGAACAATTTACTGGCCCATGGAGACGCAGAGGGTTCTATTACTCAAGTTCTTAACATGTCTTCCACCTGCTTCTTACTTTCTTCTTCTTTGTGCATGGGCAACCATCTAACTGGTTGCCTAATAGGATGATGCCACTGTGTGTCAATTTGATTTTTGACCTGGGTACTGATACCCAAATCCAAATTACCAGAGGAAAGGGTAGTTGCATATTGGCTTAATAGTTCTTTTACCGATCCTACTTGCTCTTCATTTAATCCATCAGAAGTTCGATCAAACAAATCCTGTAGATGATCAGGGAGAGGATTAATTGATTTGGGCAAACATGTGGTTGATCTCCAATCCACAGTCTGCATATTATTAACTTCTAACAGACGTCCAACCTTGGACCACTTTCTCAAATGTACAGGATAAATATTTGAGTTGAACAAGCAAAGAGGAACAGTAGCATCTGATAGCTCAACTATTGTTCGTGGAATAGCCACATCCATCTCCTCCATGAATTCATGCGATGGCTCTAATAAGGCAGTTTGGACATCAAGGCAAGCATGATTTGTGCTTGCCCACATGAGTACTTTATTGGATGGTGGGACCGTGATGTCTCTAGTTATTTCTAGAGCAGCAGTACCATATAGTGGGCTCCTATGATTTATAGGCATACAGCAACCATTTACTTCCATTTCCCCCTGTTGGCAATGAATAACTGCATGGGGAACTTAGAGTGTGCTTTGATTGCTGTGGAGCTATGGTTACCACAGATTGTTTATATTCTGGTTCCTGGGTCAGTGCTAGATATTGAGTTTTGATCTGCTTCTCTAGCTGATGACATATATCCTCTGCTTCTTGGCATAGTGTTGGGTGTGCAGAGATAAAAGAGCCCACCTTTTGTTTTTGCACGCAATAGTTTTCCTGGGATTTGGTTCCAGAGATTTAGATCGAAGGCGGGCAGACGCTGGCTCATCTCCTTTTGATGATGTTTCTCTAACTGTCTACGATCTCCCTCTAGGCAGGCAATTGTTTGCATTGGGCAATGAGGAAGTGTGTATCCAAATTGTTTACACCCATACATGGTTTACGCATGTCTGGTTGAATGGTTTTTTGAGGGTGCATGATGGGAGTGACCAGAGCCACTATAATTTTTGGATTCAAGTATATAAGTCTCGTATAATTATACTGGCTGATCTTTCAGTTACTGCCTGAACTGGTGCTTGAGCTAAAGTCTTCATATAATCTTCACTTCCTGTTGCCATAATTGTCTGCTTAGGTGGTTGTCCCGCATTAGATGATTGCCCCTATATAGGGGCTGTAACTACTGCTTGCACTGGATGGGTCTCTTGCTGGCTATGCCTTTGCCTCAGGAGATAATCTTCTATTCTCAAACCTGCTCGAATAAGGTCTGAAAAATTAACCACATTTAATTGGAATAACCTATCTTTTAGTTCTTGCTTCCCTGACAGAGATTCCATGAAAGCATCCACATGCATGGAATGTCTGGCAAGGACATCAATTGTGGGATAGGCCCTTGCTACCATCTTTATTACAACTTGACACAGTTCTTGTAATGTTTGTTTTGGCTTCCTGCACGGACTTCTGAGGAATAGCCGACTATTTTATGACTCCATTGGATCAATAGAGATGACAAACTGACTTCCTTCCCATTCTCCAGAGAATCTTAAAGGCATTTGAAGATGCGTTTTGAATTCCGAAATCTTATTATCTGGATAGTAACCCATGCTACTGTTACTTGGTCGTGTAATATAAAACTGCTCCATGTTTCGAACTATTCTTTCTAAACCAGTGATAGTGCCAAGCACTCAACTTTATGTGTTTTTAATACTTGGCGCTGGTAATATATACTCAAAATACCTAGACGCTAATGCAATCCCAGCCCATTTATCGCCATGTTGAAAGCTCAGATTTATTAAACACGTCACTACTATAATATAAATAATTATAACCTGAGCGAGATATCTTATCTCATCTCTGGGCACTTTTCCACCACAAAATGAACAATGATAATCGTTATTACGAATTTCTGGACTGTTTAGAGACATTTCTACAACTGTGACGGTTGTAGAAATGCTCACCATAGTATGGGGTGTGGGGTGGGTGTGGGGTGGGGGTCTGGTGGTACAAGAGTGTAGCTCGGTAATGATTCTAAATACGTTTAAGTTCTGAAAAACTTATCAACGAATTAAATGAATTAGAATAACCCCCCCCCCCCATTCTCGCTTATTATCTTTTGTACACCTTTTAATAACCTTTTCTACTCGATACAGTTGCTGCTTAGCATCATTTAAATTAATTTTCATTAACACTTCAGAATAAAATGTGTCAATAATGAGATTTTGATTATAATCATTGAGCTTGTATACACCCGATCTATGAGGTAGTTTCAAACTGATTTTGAATATCCTCTCACTCCATACTGGTCTATAGCCCTTGGTAAACAGATCTTTTAACTCTGACACTCTTACGTCATCACATGCTCTCAAATCTTTCGACCTTACTGATACCCTTGGATTCACATTCGAGACTCTATTACACCCAGCTAACAACTCTGTACTGCGGTCAACAGCTACATGTTTTATATTTGTACCACCATGTACAGTTCTATTGTAAAAACGTGACCTGTTAGGGAGCATATCGCTATATCTATCGGTAATTTTTAAGTCATATTCACCATAACTTAGTTTTTATGGTGCATTGAATGCATTCAATGATCGCAGCCTTCGTGTGGGAGTTCTTAGATGTATAGAAATGTATGCCTTTAGATGTTAATATGTGTCTAACGATAGCGTTCATAAATTCACTCCCTTTATTCCCTTTGAATCGATTCAGGTCTTCTAGGGACAGTATTCAGAAAAAAAAACAACGATTAAGCTAAGGTTTTTGCAGTTTTATTCGTTAAGGGGATTATCCTCAAAAATGTTGATAGACAGTCTATTATGAATGGTAGATAACGTATAGCATTATTATGTCTGGCTAAACTAGTAACATCGCGCAGTCCCATTTGCCATAGCTGATCAATGACGGTTACTTTGAAATGCCCTCTATTAAACTTTATTCTCTTAGACCTATGCAAAGTATACGTAGGTTGCTCGTCTAACTAGACCCATATTAATGGTTTAGATAATGGTCCATAAAAGACCCAATGTAGTTTTTCCAAACCACCGAAAGACGCGAAAAGTTGCTATTGTAAATATACATGTTTCAATCTGTCAGCGGCGCTAATACATCGCTTATTTCTTACGGTTCTCGCAAACTTTTTTTTCAACATAGTTTAACCAAGTTTTGGATAGCTTAGCATCTCGAGATCTCAGATTTCTAGCGACAGCGCAGCTGTACTCTGTCTATTAATTAGTGTATCTCATAAACATTTATCCTCGGGCTCGCTTTTCCTTTTTTTCAATGCTTTCGTCTGTATTATGAATCTTAGCCCAAGTCTTACGCCTCCCCATGACTTATCGAGCTATATTAGCATCCGATAAGAGTCTATTGAAGGCTGCCAGTAATTTCACTTTTAAAAAATCCTTAGAATTTTTATAAGGATTCTGTGCCACAGTTGAGGCAATTAAATCTATTGCATTACTATTCAGATAGGCTACACCGTCTATGGTGACATGATTAGTGTTGACTAAGGGTAAGCAGGGTGCTCTATGATTTAAGATTTCAATTAATCTCCCGCCTTTTCTTCTTAAGCTAGAGTTCAATGATTGAACTAGATCTTTAATTCTAGCATTATCCAAATTTAAACTCCGATGCGCTGAGGTCTGGAGATTCCACAAATGCGGTGGATCATCTGACAACTTAACTGCTGAACCAAATTGCTCAGACTGCTCTATCTGCAGTCTAAACTGTTGAGGCATTTGAGAATACAAATTTGAATTTTCTCTAGCCGTCAAGTCGCTACAATTTATAATTCATTCCATCTCTTGATCTAAATTCACAGCAGATCTAAGATTTTGATCACTATTTAGAATATTAATCATAGATGTCATGTTTATACCATCTATCGTATTATGCGGTACCAACATCATTTTCTGAATGCTTTCCATCATTAGTATTATCCGAATAATTTAGAAATAAGCGGTAATACTGCTGGCAGTAGACGATGTAAGAAACCTCCTCGTTGAATAACCTGTCGTCTTTGATACAACGACATTTTGCTTTTACTGAGTAATCTAATGTTATCTCGATATCTGCGTAAGCATTTATATGGTATTCGATTTAATTATATATTTCCACGAATTAAGTGTAAGCAGCATTTAGACACAGCATCCGCTAAACTCTTATTACAGCAATCTAATATTATCTTGCATTGCTTAGGCTTGAATTTAGCGAAACCTTGCAAGACTGGCAATTGATCTGAGATATTAACTATTCTTCGTCCTCTGTTATGCTTAGACCCAGGTCTAACTGATGCCATAGAATGTCTACTATTCTTATAATTAGCATTTCCCTTCCTGTTAGCCATTTTGACTTTCTTAAGTGTTCTTATTCGTTGTAGAGACGTACACTACACAAATTTGGCCCAATAAAATATTGGCCCATAATCTCAGGTGTTTAGGTTTTGTCTGACTGAGGTCTTTGATTAAATAGCCGTGAGCTCGTGTAGTGGCATCAATATATGAATCATGTAATGTTGAGCTGCATCTAGGATACATTTTATGTGCCAATGTAGTTAAACTGGATACGTTCCTACTATTTTAAATCGGTTTATGTAATGGCAATTCAGTGAAATATTTTTGTGGTGCTTATTTTTCGAGAAAATATTCAAAATCAAATTAATTATCATTGAATTCTCGTGATGGCCTCATCTCGTAAACAATGCAGTAACCCTCCTATCTACGTCCTCCATTAGATTGTCACGGATAATTAGATTAGGGTCCCGTAGCATAACATGATTCGTTTTATCGAATAGCTGAGCTCTGAATCTAATTATCGTGCCTAACAGGGTGGATTTTCCGGCTTGAGATGGTCCGCTAATTAAGATATTGGCGGATCTTTAAATTGGGTATACATTTTGTGGGTTTTTTGCTAATCTAGACGAACACAGCCCTGTATATGTTCGGATGTGTATTGCTGAGATCGTCGCGTGTTGTGACAGTAATAAGGATAAAATTGCGAGCTCGATGAATAGAGTAATCGAGTTTATTCTAGCTTCATGAGGGAATTTAGGTAGAATATTAGTTATATTAAGAATGTGCGAATTTCTATTAGAAACTTATTCTCTCAGCCTTGTGCTTTTAGTTATTCAATTTTTGAAAATTAACCGAAAATCGTTAGCGTACTAATCTTGCAGCTGCGTGTCTCAATACTAAGGAGCTTACTGTTTATTGAAAAACCTCATGAACATGTGAACGTTCAATAACTGAGCCATGTACACAGGGTCTGAGGCTAAAGATACTGTCAACATAACAACATTAACAGCTTAAAAATATTTTAAAATCGTAAAATCTTTTGCCAAACAATGGACAGCATGAGTTTTAAAAACGGGTCTATCAGAATTGTATATATATATATCTCGGCACTTAACACGTGTTTGATGACGTGCACACATTTTGAAGTTTACCAAATCATAAAGCAGCACTTACCATCTGGGTATCGATTTATTCTGTGAGAGGCATTTTTTCGCCCTTTATAAGAGCTGTGCATTGAAGTCAAAATCGTTTGAACGCTCGCGTTTTAAACGTCTACACATACCTTTAAAAGCTTGGCCTCGTCGTTATTTTAAGCGCTTTTGGAGATATAAAAATGGAGTGCCGCCGAGAATTAATGGCTTCGTTACTTAATGAGGCATCCTGGAGTATCCGATAGAGATAGAAGACTCGCCAGCAAACGTGGAGGTAACTATTATTATTATTATTATTATTATTATTATTTTGATAGTTTTTTACTTATTTAAGTGATGCTTGACACGCATTGAGCGGTATTAAATAAAGTAGAGAACTATCAAAATAATAATAAAAACTAACGCTAGCTGTGTATCAGCGTTGCTACCTAATGAATGCATGTCGCTGTATATTAATATTGCATACTGAGTAAGTTATGGAGTGGTACTAGGAGATTAGTTTCAAGTAGCAGTAACAACAGCAAATGCGCTAGCCACCACCGGCAGCACACAATAACTGTAAGCTAGGTGCCATGAAACCCGAGATAACAATCTGTTCATAATGCATCCGCTAGATAATTGTAAATTGTATATTCCCCATATGGCATTGTGAAAATGACCCGGGTGTAAATAAATGAATGAATAAGTGAATGAAAGAAGCATTTGAAAATAAAAAAATAATATGCAGATAATGCTATCATTCATTCAGTGTGTTTAAAGCACCATATTCACAGCAAAAATATGTCTGAAAAGAATACAATTGTTTAAATCGGATGTTTTAGAGGTTTAGGTATCGCCCGGGCTATTATATGTAACTCTATTTCAAATTCACAAATTCACAAATTTTATATATATATTAATTTATACGGTATGAAGCGTGTCAAGCACTGATGAACTAGCCGACGGTTAAAGGTTAACCCGTAATGTAGATGATTACTAGCATACCATTCATTCAGTGGGGGTAAGTAATCTTCTGCTTTATTAGTATCGGTTAGAAATGTGTGAAGGACGATAGAACATAGTTATAGGGTGGTGGGGTGGGGGAAAGGGTCAAACTCGATTAAATTATGGTGTATTGCGTTGAGCCGATTGTAAAACATCACTTAACCCTATTTATAATATACCATGCACACACTCCCACACATTGAAAACTAATATCTCCAAACCACACCTCTGTAAAAAAAATCGCTACCCTATCTGTACACCCAACCTATTAGGGTTTTAGTATCGCTTAGGTCGTTTTTTCAAACTTAATTAAGTAATAGCTCTAAAATCAGTTTTGCGTAATACCTCAGTCGCATCATTTTCATTGTCTATTGCTTAACTTAACAGGTCGCTGGATCCCGCTCGAAAACATTTGTAAATTTATATTTTAATTAAATTATTGTTTGTATTTGTTCTACATATAATTTTTTTTTAATATTTTCACTTATTCGTATGTATATTTTTTTCATCTGTATATTTATCGGCTGTATATTTTATCGGTTGTATAGATTTACTGAAACTTTATTTTATTACAAAATTGTGAAATGTGAAATGACTCGTATTGTTTTAATTGAAAAAAAAATGAAATAACGATCGCCTACAACCTGTTCAAACCCTGAGCCAACTTAGGCTGGAGAGTTTTTCCCAATATTACGTGGCCGTTCGAGGCCCGTTGGAAATGTAACCGGTAGTTATTTCCATAAAATTGAAATTTTTTTCTCTGAACTTGTATGACCGTGACGATCGCTACACGCGGTCGGAGTTGTTTTAAAGCTTGACTAGCTAATTTTAATTGGTGGGGGTAATAACTAACTGATTGTCCTTATGCGATACGTCGACCTTTGTACATTGTCATGGCTAAAAACCCAGAGGTTCGGAGGTTTAACGATCAGTCCATTAGACTATCAGAGGCGTCTTTACACGATAGATTGGTCATTTTAGAATTAATCTCCCATTATTGAATGAGTTCCGAGAGTCAGAAAAAAGACGAGTCCACACATGCAACCTGTCAAAGTCATTATGCTATGCATTAACCGTGTCAATCATTAAGCTAATTAACCTTAAGCTCACCTCATTGGATGCCATGAGACACGTGATTTAACGTGGGAGCGGGGTTTCGTGATTGAACGAGTTCCCAGGAAAAGACGATTCCAGACATGTAATCTGTCAATCATGCTTACACATGCATTAACCCTTGCGTGTTTGGCTCCAAGAGATTGTCGCTTAATTACACTCACTAATCATTATCCCTCGTCAATCATCATTACATTAATTACCCTTAAACTCAACTAACTGGATGCCAGGAGGTACGTGATTTAACGAGAGGGTACGGGGTGTCGGGGCTTCGCGATTGAACGGGTTCCCAGAGTCAGAAAAAGACGAGGCCAGACATTTAACTTGTCAATCATCCTTAATTACCTTCATTAACCCTTGTCAATCATTACGATAATTACCCTTAAGCCCACATCATTTGATGATAGGAGTCACGTGATTTAATGTGTCACGTGATTTAATAAGAGGGAGGGCTTATGGACATCCTCTATATCTAACATCTAATCAAAACAGTGGAGATAGGGGCTCGGATTTTCACACATTTTCAAAAGGCGGTGGAGATCAAAGGAGAAAAGAAAGGCATTAAAAGCAATAATCATGACGTCATTGACATCTAATTAGCATAACAAAAGAAAAAAGCGGTGAAAATCTGGCCCCCTATCGCAGCTCCTCTACTGCTCTCACGAACTAGTAGCTCTTCACTCAACTTCCCACAATTCATTGCACTTACTACTGCCTAGCATTAACCACAGCAAACGCTTAAAAGATCTTGCTATCCAACAAGCAGACATCCTAGCAGATGAAATCACTGCCACGGATGACTGCCACAAAATGTTTCTGGCAGCCCGATGTCCAAACAATGGGATTTCCACAAAATGGGCATTGACATGTCACGAGCCTTCGGTACAATTAAACGCTCACAGATCCTAGATGTACTACGCCAGGCCAGTTGCAATGAAGATGAGCTATGACTAGTGAGACTACTGCTTGCAGACACCAAGCTGAGAGTACGTGTCAAGTCAGTGAAGTCTGTAGACTTTGAGACATCAATCGGCTCCCCACATGGAGATGGTCTATCCCCTGTGCTCTTCGCCTGTTACCAGGCTGCTGCATTGAAATCCGTGTGGGAAAACTCCACAAGACCAACCCTTCACCCTGGTGTCAATACTGGGCATGCCGCTAGAGATGGAATATGCCGACGATGTGGACTTTATAGATGAGGAAAAGAAACCCCTTGACGAACTTCTCCCAATAGCTGCAAGCCAACTAAAAATTGAGAATCTCTTTATGAATGAATCCAAAACAGAGTTCACCCACATATACCTATCTACAAACCATGAAACTAAAGAAAATGACGATCCACTCCGTGGCGGCGAACCATGGAGGAAAAGGAAAATCCTGGGCTCACTGCTTTGCAGTACTGCTGACATTGCTGCACGCTGCATCATGGGGAAAATAGCTTTCCAGTCCTTCTGGAAGCTATGGATTCGTATGTCAAAGAAGCCTTTTGTTAAAAGACTACGTTTGTACAATGCAACCTGCGTATCCTTGATGATGTATAACTGTAACAGCTGGACAGCTCCAAATGCAAATCTAGACAAACTTGACGCCTGCCACCCCAAACACCTACGCACCATCACTGAACACCGATGGCCAGAGAGCATAATTTCCAATGATGCACTATATAATACAAGATGTGTAATACGCCGTCGCTGTCTGTAAAAGTTGCCCAGCAAAGATGATCCATGTTTGGCCATGTGCTAAGGATGCCAGAAGAGTCATCAGCACAGAGAGCCTTGGAATTCGCCCTACTTGGAATCAGCAAATACAGAGCCAGGAGAGGACGTCATTGCATATATCTGCTAAGCGTGCTACGAGGTGACCTCAAGAAAGAAAGATTAGGTCCACTCAAGTCAAGAATGGACCTGAGGAAGCTAGGGATTTTGGCTGAGGACAAGACACAGTGGGCAAAAGTGAAGAAGGACTGATTGCAGCTGTAGGATGTTTCTACTACTACAGCCGCAGAATACAGTAATCATACATACATACAGATTCCGGACTTTTCCGGTCACGTTAAATGGTAGTAAGTGCAAGGAATTGTGGGAAGTTGGCTGAAGATGGAATGGTCCCTAAACGTGCAAAGCTGCGAACAGCAAACGCAATCGACTCTGAATTCACAAAGAATGTTTAAAGTATGGATAAACGTGGGAACGCTTGGGACAGATATTTAAATGAATTCTACCGGGTTTATTAATTCACCAATTACAGCAATGTTCCACTCTAATCTACAGCTGTGTCTGTAACAGAAGTTTACGGCGGCGTGACATACGCCCAACAACAAAATGAGAAATGATACAAGATAGAACCTGCTGTAGACTAGGTAGAATAACCAGTCAAACAGTACATGATAGCGGACGTTCAACAAAGTAACAGATGACAAGCAAGAATAGTTGCAACAAGACGAGTGAATGTGGTCGATCTAGTGCCTATTTGAGCTACGGCAATTAGGATTTTGTGCTAATGAACTGTGTTCATCCAATGGCAGTATATTATATAGGCAGTTAGGCACTTACCTCAAAGGCGTATCGCGCGATACTGAACCATTTAAGCCAGCTGATCCAAGCGCCTATGGTCTCTATCTGAATGTAGAGACCGCCAAATATCTGAGAAGTAAAATAAAAAAATTAATTAATGGATGAATCCAGTTTTAGCTATGACCCTCCCATCTCTAGCTAAGCTCCACCCACGCTTTACCAGTTCGTGCTGACCTCAATCGATCCCTGTACTCCCTGAATCCCAACTTCCACAATACTATACAGGTAAGCTGTTGAATATTTTGAAATTAATTTGACTGGGTGCTGTTGCTACCAGAATGTTTATTAAATAATAAAGACATATAATTTGTACAAATTGTTGGACTATTAAGCGTTTATGACGGACTATAAATCGTGTCATTCGTGACGTAATTGATTCTGACGGCAGCCTACATGTGATGTAATTGATTATGAGGTCATATGATTGACTGAGAAACGGAACTTCTCCAGTGAATACAATGGGCCGTTCTAAATCATGTTTAACGATAATCTCTATAGTAGCATTATATCTGCCAACGAGACAAAAGCAGAATATTCAAGATGGACGGATGAATGAACGGACCGATTAGTAATTAATCAACATATGATCCAAGTAGAACAAATTTTATCGAAAAAAACACTAACATCTTCAAGGAATAGACAAATCTACCTTTTGCTATGGCGAGCCAATTTCTCACTAAGCTCCACCCATATTATATGCGTTCTTGAATTCATTTTAACACTTTGACTCATGAATTCCCAGAATCCCACCAAGTGCAGGTGACTGTTGGAAAATTTGAATAGTTTAAAAAATCAGTTTCAAAATATTCAACAGAATGTTTATTAAATTGGAAATACATCAACGACCTACAATTCTTACACTTTGTGACGGACCTTTCGATTTCCATGACGGAGCCATACGTTACTTTGCTTGTGGCGTCAGTAAACATGTGGCGTATTTGAGTATGACGTCAGATACTTGAGTGGCAGATCGGATCCTTCCAATTGGCAAATAGCGACACTATAACATACAATATGCTATGACACTCACCATCATCATGAGCATTATAAGCATATTTATTAGGCTTCCAATAGTGGTGTCACGAATACTGGCACCGACAGCAAAGGCAATTCCACATCCAGCCATTTGTGTCAGGAAAACGATGAGTGTGTAAGTCAAGAACGCGCCGACCTCTGGTCGTAAGCCTGCAATTCATGAATCCAATTTCATTTCCAACACAATCATATGACGTCATAATCAACTACACTACGCGTATGCTGACGTCATAATAATCACGTCATGAATGATTCGATTAACCCGTCTTTAGCGCTTAATAGTCCGACACGTTGTACGAATTGTATATTTTTGCTATTTAAGAAATATGCTGTTGAATATTTTGAAACTAATTTGATTGGGCGCTGTTGCTGCCATAGGTTGCTGACAGTCAAATTAGTTTCAAAATATTCAACGGGTTACCTGTACAGTTTTCTGGAAATTGATAGTCGGGGAGTTCAGAGATCGATCCCAATACGAACGAAGTGTGGGTGGAACTTAGCTAGAGGTGGGCGGAGCTTAGCAAAAGTGGAAAGGCCCATTATATCAGCTTTAGCCATGTCTTTGTTCACACAATAATAATGTTATAGATGCATTAATAATTGCACCGTGGAATGTCCAATCAGTCACTCCGCCATACCTGATGCTTATTGAACGCGGTGTGTTAAAACTCATCGCTATGGATGTCTGCTATCTTAGTTAGATAAACTCATTTCAAACTGAACGCATATGTATGATTACTACATTCCGTGGCTGGAGTAGTAGAATTATCCTACAGCTGCAATCAGTCCTTCTTTGCTCTTGCCCACTGTGTCTTGTCCTCGACCAACATCCTTAGCTTCCTCGGCTCATTCTTGATTCGTTGTATCGAATCCTGCTTTCTTGAGGTCACCGCGTAGCAGGCTTAGTAAACTTATGCAATGACGTCATTTCCTGGCATTATATTTGCTAGCGCACAGTGAAAAATGTAGAGCTGAAATTTCCAATTCAAGCCGATAAGAGTGATTCGGTATTTGAAAAATATTTTGTTGTATTGCCATATCGCGACGCTATAATTCTGTGCCACTTCAGAACATTAAATTGTAGCGCGGATCGACTGGACGGGTACGGACCGTTCCAGCTAGGCTGGGTACGGGACGACCGCTCCGGGTACGTTCCAAGCACGCCCCCGGGGTAGGATAGTACGCTTGTATAAAGTACTATGTGAGAGGTTTCGCTAAAACAGCAAAGTCCGTAAGAACGTAGTGCGCATGCGCGCGCATCAGAGCTTCCATGTCAACACGTGTCAGTATTGGCAGAGAGCGCATGCTTATGGTGTACCGAGTTGATACTAGTGATTTCTTCAAATCACACCATTCTCGTCGTTCTTGGTAGGAATCAGGACCGGAATGAAACGAGGATTACAAAACTTTTTACCTTGTTAAAATCGGACCAGAAATGGCCGAGTTATCCACAAAGGGCTCACTTAAATTATATTCAAAATATTGCTTTGACATCGTAATCGCGTGTATGTGTTAAATGAATGGGGAATGCGCTGATCACGTGATCGCCACGTCACCATTTCTAGCTGCACGCTGATTGGCTAGTGCTCGCTCGCTGATTGGCTGGGGCGTCCTGCCTCTGACGTCACGAGTAGTATAAATGAAGCCACAAATCAAGAATCGAGAGCACTTCGGCGAGGAAGCCGACACGACAGCAAGGATGCTGGACCAGTGCAGTGCTAGGCGTGGGCTAACTGCTTACTGACTGTGGTACCTACACTGCAGCAGGGCCCTGAGGAACTCAGATCTACTGCGCTGGTGAGCAGCCTTGAACATCCGCATCAAGCTTTTGTACACTCTCGGATGACCATCCGAGGGCAAATTAACTAAATAAGAACTCCCTTTCCGGAACACTCACAGAGGAGCTTCCCTGCGGATGGGCCTTGCGGGCCCAATGGAAAGTCTACAGGATGTAAAGCCGAGGTGATTCTTGGTGGGTAACTCGCCAGATCTTCCAAACCACGCTGTAGAGTGGTATCAAATTTCCGCGCAGCATGTCGTGTGTTTTAATTCACTTTTAGACCACAGTCTGGTGGGATTCTGCCTGGTGCATCACAAGAGCTATGTGATGTATCCCGCACAGTGTACCCAGTAATGTACATGCATATTTAATTACCACTGTAGCCCTCTATGTTACGGGCAACTTTCAAACTATCGTCGCCAGATGGACACTTTACAATTTACTGTGTAAATTTATGTATTAGTTATTCTGCCTATTTAATGGACATCTTTCTATAACCGTTCTCCTTCACCGTCTTGAGAGTGACCCACATCAACAATCTGCCTGCGGAAATCTTCCCAGCAACTTCAGAATCGTGCCAGCTCGTTCTACCCATCTGTAGCGCATCAATTCCCGTGATTTATGAACTCTTACTGTACCGAAGACCAATAGGCACTCAAGTAACTATACTACTGTACTATTCATTATTTCCGCAATACGTACCCTCCCGGTCTTAAGACCGCATTTTTATATTTTCTGTTTCCTACTGTATATATTATCTTTATTTCCATGTGCTTACAACTAACGAGCATCGTAAGGTCCTATGGCCTGATATACTGTTAGCACTGTACTAGTTAGTTATGTATATGGCAAGTAGCCATCCTAGTTATTCTGTTTTGTTTATATAAAAACCTAAGGATGCAGTGCGCTAGGCAATACTATACAGCAACATTATAGCCACATCACTATTTCCCCCAGTATCAATTTTACACTGAGGACACTGATCATGCTCACATTGCTCGAACCTGACATGTGACCGACTAAACCTGGCTATTCTAACCTGATAAAGGTTTAAAGTAGTTAGGGACAATCTCTTCATAGGAGACAAATTGTGTATGCCTCTTTTCCGGCTGTCGTGGATATGTAACCCTGTAGAGACTTTTAAATAATTTATAGACTGATATACCAGTGACACGAACAGTTGGAATCAGACCATGAGGTTCAATCTAGATCGCAATGGTCGCATGACCCCACTGGAACGTTATCATTCCACTGGCTCTAGAAGCCGGTCTATGTACATTCCAGGGAGTCACGATACAGGATCTGTAACCCCGAGAACTGTTGCTAACCAGCCCTCCCACGCATCCTGTACATGTGGTGCAAAGGAGCGGAGCAATACAATGGACCAGTGTATATGCCGCGAGCTACAACTGGCACCCAATGTGGGGCTCGAATGAGAAGCGAACCCATGCCTACCCTCAACACACACACGTTTCAGTCACCTTAATCAGACAGTCAGCACTCCCTAGATATGGAAGTAGCATCATATGATGGGAGAACGCGATGCGTGCTCACTGATTATGCTAGAAATGTGGATCAACCGGCATCGCTTTTACATGAGTTTTCGCCAATCAGCGAGGGGACATTCCGTGATGCCTCGAAGGTGGGAACTCAATATATCACACTGTCGGATATCCACGATAGGCAACCAACATCTACGCCGAATCACGGTCGACCACAATACAGACCCCGATGGGGGCATACTATTCCTTCACAGCCATTATGTTCACCAGCGTCATCACAGGGTGACCAATGGCCGGAAATTCATGCACCATGTCCCGCATCTCCACCGGTACATACGGCATAACCTTATTATCCAACGGTACCACGGTACGAATCGGGAGATGTGGCACCTCCCTTCCAACAATATTCCAGAAGAACATCATCACACGGCACACACCACCCCTGTCAGTCTCCTGCACTGCCTCCGTATGAGGAACACCCGTCGCATCAGCTGATAGAATGTCCGTGCCGTTTATGTAGCATGCCACCACCAGTCTATAGACCACCACCCGTCTATGGACCCATATCAGGGCAGTATTCAGCTGACCCTACGTATCGTGCACAACATTATCGTCTGGCATCGCCCTCACAGACATGGCATCATAGGGAGCATCATCGGGAATTACCACCAACACCACCACCAACACGCAGACCAGCATCCACATTTACGTCAGTCTCGCCCGCACTACGACCTGGGTTTGCACCCATAACTTCATATTGTGGCCATGGCCAGATAATTCTCCCTCTTGAATTTAGCAGGGAGAATGTGTGGGCTAATTACAAGTGCCAATTCGAAATCATCAGTCATACAAATCGGATCATCAAATGGGAGAATATCTCACTGCAAAGCTGTCCGGGAAAGCGCTACAATTCATGGCAGATTTGGGCTCAGATCACACACCAACATACATGGAACTGGAAAGCGTGGTGTCAGAGAGATTCGGGGACACAGCCTCCGGGGAGACGAGTTATCTGCAGCTTAAGAACTTGCGTCGATGAGCTGGGGAGACACTACCGGGGTTAGCTAGTCGGATTCGGCGACTAGATACTCATGCCTACCCCAGGACGAATCACGAGGGAGTCACACATCTGCATCTGGACACTTTCATCGACGCATTAAGTGGAGAACCCGCCCTCAAAGAAAAGTTAGTCCTCATAGAACACAGGAGCCTACAGACATTAATGGCAACTGGGGATCGGATTGAGAATTTCTTGGAGCGGCAGAAAAACAATCGCCGTCAACTACACCGAATAAACGAAGTGAACGATGCCAACCTCGTAATCACCACCGACAACCCAACTGCATCAGCATCCACATCAGGCTCAGACCCGCAAACACAATCAGAACCATCTACCAGTCAAAATCACGCATCTAAAGGAAGAGGGCGTGGTCAATCCAATCACGGGGCCACAACAACGCCCCGGGATGTGGGAACCCGCACAATAATAACAATCATCAGAACATGCATGTTAGGTTAGAAGAGATAACAAAACAGATCCCCGCACTCACCAATTTAGTGACCACACTCAGCACCATTGTTGCAACACAGTCGACAACACGCCCAGCAACAAATATGATGACATCTACACAGCCACCGAACACATGTTTTGGATGTTGTCAGCTGGGCCACTAGGAGGAGTGATATCCAAATCGCCCTCCGTCTACAATTCCTACTGCTGACGGATGTACACTGCACCCTGAGACCTCATTAAACTAGAACGGGTACCGATTACAGAGTCACTTTGGTGCCAACTCTCGCAACCCGGCTCAACTGCGGCCTCTGGACAACATTGTCAGGTGCCCAACATGACAAATCACTCTTCCATGACAGTATGCACTCACACACACCTGGCTTCGAATATGTCGGTACCAACGATGCACACGTCATCCATATCACTGACATCTCCCGCTGCTGGAGGTTATGAAACTGCAACCTCCGTATCTAACAAACCTTCTTTCCTATGTAAAACGGCAGTGGTAGGTTGTAGCACCTTCACTGAACCAACGTTTATACAAGCACCACGACCCACTGCCAAGGCACTTAACACCCGATGCCCGTTGGTGGTATGCAATTCACATATCCTAACAGCATCACCCACTACAACCAGTAGCAGCAGTGGTGATACGGACTGCAGTCAACATTTGGCATCGTGGATCCGCAAGAAGAAGCATCGTCCAAAGGATGGTAAACCCCAGTGCCGTCATTGCTTCTTCTGCGCTTCAACCAAACATCCCATGTTGCATTGCAAAAAGTGTCTCACACAGGTAGCCCTCGCCCGTGACTGCACCAGTCCTGTGCGCACTGCTGTATACACCAACTCACAATACACCGAAACAGCGTCAACAACACCACCATTACCACCCCCAGCTCCATCACCGCCTAAGCAATCGCAGCAGCAGCGACAATGGGTTGGCCCCTTCCTCACTCAGCCACAAACTGCACTCACGGAAGCTATCCGGAAACATACCGACTATATACAGGATGATACTGCGCCAAAAACAATCCCGCAGGCAGTATCATTGGAAACTCTTCCACAGGCACACCGCAAAGTAATATATAAGTGTGCTTGTTTGTTTAGTGGCCTTTCCATCAGTGCCACCGTTGCAACTGGAGCTTCCATCACCGTCTTCAACAAGCGCTTGTATGAGAGCATCCCACCACATAAGAAGCCACCCCTTAGGCCTACAAACATATTTTTGCAAACAGCGACGGGAGCCAATATTCCTGTGGCTGGTACAGTAAACCTCGTAATACAGATAGAGGAAATGCAATTCATACAGCGAGTTGTCACTGCCTCTATTCAACACAATGCGCTGCTTGGTTCTGATTTCCTCAGTGCCAGCGAAGCCATCATACATTGCAGACAGCAGGAATTAGACATACACGGCCGATGCATACCCCTTGGACCGGAATCATCACTGTACGACACATGTGCAGTGATTTTGGCATCTTGGAAAGAATCTTATGGGCCACCGCACCACAGTCATGAAACAACATACACATAGCTATGCTGGAACGCGACCCTGAATATATAATCGCCTCACAATGTGCCAGTCCCTGAATGATCGTGGCAACCACCAACAAGGATCATATACCCTTCCATGTATTCAATGGCACAACGGATCCAATAACCCTTGTACTGGGAGTTGGTTGTGGCCATCTGGTGGATGTGATATCACTGGAGACACCCCCTACTGCACCTACACCAGCAACAACTTCTGATGATTTACCGGAACACCTGCATCACATATATTTGCGTGGCACAGGTGGATTGGTGCGATCTCAAAAACGTGATGTACGGAAACTTTTATATAAATATCGTGACAGTTTCTCGGCAAGAGATATGGACCTGGGAGAAACTCATCTCGTGCAACACTCCATCGACACCAGAAACAACCGACCTATTCAACAACCTGCTCGATGTCTTCCCATTCATAAGGAGGTGGAAGCACATCAACAAGTGAATGACATGTTGCGGACAGGCATTATAGAACCATCACCACCCCCCCCCCCCCTGGGTCAGTCCCATAGTACTAGCAGGCAAAAAGGATGGATCTTTGCGTTTTTGCATAGACTACTACCGCCTTAATGATCTTAGCGTCAAGGACGCTTAGCCATTACCTCGAATAGAGCAGGCCGTAGATTCCTTGTCCGGAGCCAAATAGTTGTGTACCCTTGACTTAGCTAGTGGGTGCTGGCAGGTAGCCATGAATGAGGCTGACATGGAGAAGACTACGTTTGTCTGTAGATACAGTCTTTTCCAGTTTCGCAAGATGCCCTACAGATTGTGCAACGCTCCTGGAACGTTCGAGCGTCTCATTGAGCAGGTATTAACTACCCTCCAATGGGAGATCTGTCTCTGTTACATCGACGACGTAATTGTCTTTGGCTCCTCGTTTGAGCAGACTCTGTCCAACCTGGACAAAATCTTTTTCGTTTTCACACCGCGAAACTTAAGCTCAAACCCAAAAAGTGTCATCTTTTTAGACAGAGCATCATGTTCCTGGGACACATCATATCCGGCGATGGATGGCTACCCAATCTTCAAAAACCAAAGCAGTAGCGGAGTGGCAAACCCTCACTTCAGTCATGGACACCCAGAGTTTCCTCGGTCTCTGCTAGTACTGTCGTCGTTACATCCATCACTTTAAGTGAGATCGCATCACCCTTATTTAGGATCACCGAAAAGGATCGACCATTCGAGTGGACTAGTGAGTGTGAAGTTTCCTTCAGGGTGCTGAAGGAACATTTTGAAGATTTTGGATGCCTTATCTATTTTCAAGATGCACTGCTAAGATTCACTACCTACTCGATTCGTTAGTCTCTTGCGTTTTGGGTAAAGCTGGTTTGAATAGTTGCTGCGACAACTACTTTACTCAAAGCGCAAAAGACAGATATCAGCTCGCCTCGTACGTAGATGGATTGTACAATATTTGTATTTGATATCCGGGCCTGATATGACTGAATCTCAGAAGTTGCAGTTTCGTCACGGTGGTCTTCCGTGATATCCAGAATAAACACGACAAACTAGTGCCTTGAATTGTCAAGGGGATGACTTTAATTTCACACTAACTGTACATAAGAATAAATGACTTTTACTGTCATAAAATACGATCTATTTTATATCAAAGAACAATACTTAATTATTTAACTATCTTATTTTTCGACCAACGCTCCTACTCTATACCAATTTACCGACCTACACTATAAATTCGCACAGAGCTTTCAGCGACTCTCGTTATGATCAGATTGTATCGAACCTCCCTATCCCAACTCAAACTCCTCCTTTTATACTCTTCCAGTTTCTATTCTACCATCATTCAGCACCGTCTAATAACAGGCCTCACGTAATGGTTTCGCATCCCATCTCATCTCCCTCTGATTATGACGTCACCCTACACCAGTCTACTGAGTTTCTACTCTACCATCATTAGGTAATGTCTAATAATAGACACTTACATAACGGTTTCGCATCTCATCTTATCTCCCTCTGATTATGACGTCATTTTCCTCCACTACACCACTGAAGTTGGTCCCACTGGTTCGCACCGGTTCTGGCTTTGATGCGATCTGTCAGTCTCTATCAACAATTATCCATTTCTGATAAATAGCCTACCATGAATGACTGATACATTATTGATATACAATTGTGTTCCTAACAGGATGTTATGCTATTGACTCTCATCCGTCCATGTCCTCTTCCTTGCTCTTAGGCCTATGCCTGTCATTTAGGAAGGTTAATAGCACTGGAGCTAGATGAGCCCATCACCAGCTGGTGTTGTTGTGCTTCTATCGCGACCTTAGGGTCAGTTAGTCCGTTGTTATTCTCATATTATACTTAACGCTTTTCATCGATTCCCATCGCGTTTTACCTGCTTATTATTTTGTAAACTACTGTTCGTATCTCTGTTGAATCATACCAACTGATTGCTGACCCCATGGCAACCACTTTCATCCTTACTTTATTCATCTACTGACAGATACCATCAAACCAGCACCGTTGACTCTTCTCTTATTCATTATATTTTCAGTCTTAATATTATACTAGTTTCTCTACCAGTTTCGCCTATGCTTTCGCCTATGCATCATCACTGGCACACACTACTATTACTCACTCTCGGTTTCTATACTAGTTTCACACTCAGCGCCCTCAGTCACTCCGTGCAAACACTACTACCATGATATGATGTTATCCTTTCCTTAGCCCTACTGGTATTTTCAAAAGATACTAATTTCTACTAAGGTCTTACTTATAAATATAAGATGTCCATCGGGTCATGACTCCCACTAGACAATCCCATATCCACAATTTGACGACCACACCAATTCTTGCTTATCCTAACCCTAACCTCGATTTCATCTTGGCCACTAATGCATCAGCATATGCCATTGGTGCAGTTCTATCTCAGGTCACCGAAGATGGAACACAGCAGGTACTGGCTTATGGTTCGTGTACTCTAAACAAAACAGAAAAATGTTATGCCACCACTAAGAGGGAATTGGTAGCTGCAGTGTATTTCGTCAAGTATTAAAAACACTCTCTGTATGGGCGCCCCTTTACCCTGCAAACAGATCATGCCTCCCTACGCTGGCTCAGAAACCTAAAAAATCCGGAGGGCCAGGTAGCGAGGTGTCAGGACTCCGTGCAGGCCTTCAACTTCAATGCTGTTCATAAACCCGGCAAATTGCATGGAAATGCCGATGCCTTGAGCAGAATCGGGCTCAAGGATGAATAAGAAGTGGCCACCACCGTGACATATACTACACAACAATCTCCCGTGTTCCCCGAATTATGGTGCGCAGCGTAGGACATGGAGACAGTCGCTCACAAACAAGCAACAGACGCGCAAACACAAAAGATATACACGTGGATCCAGGAGGGAGTACGTCCTCCTAAGGAATCTGTTACACCACTTTCCACGATGGCGAAATACTACTATTAGAGGTTTGGAGAGTGCCATATGCAAGATGGCATTCTCTACATTAATAACTGGATAGCAATTCCTGAGCATTATCGTGAAATTATTCTGCAACAGCTGCACGATAATGCTGGACACTTAGCCATCCAGCGAACAATTACACGAATCAAACAGAGATTCTACTGGATTGGGATATGCGATAGTGTGAAGGCACGGGTCGCCAAATGTGTCCCATGTCAAAGATGCGCTGTTGGCCAACAGTATTCCGCACCCTTACAAGTTAAAATTGCTGGTGCACCATGGGAGTGAGTGGCTATTGATCTCGGACCCTTGAAGATGACGAATGAAGGAAACAAGTACATCCTCGTATTACAAGATTATTTTATGAAGTGGGTAGAAGCATTCGCTTTGCCAGACCAAGAGGCATCCACAGGAGTGAAGGTCCTAACAAGCAATGTTTTCTGCCGCTTTAGTATGCCTTATGAACTGCACTCCAACCCGGGAAGTAATTTTAAGAGCCAGCTGATCTCCGAGCTCTGCAGATTGTTTCATTTAGTCAAAACACGCACGACGCCATACCATCCACGTAGTGATGGGATGGTCGAAAGGTTCAACCGTACCTTGGCGGAGATGCTGACAAAAGAAACATGCCTTGATTGTCGTGACTGTGATCTACGACTCCCATATGTGCTCATGGCATACTGCACTTCGATACATTCCAGCACGGGTTATACCCCTGCTCGGTTAATGTTGGCCATGAATTCGCCCTGTCCCTAGATCTGGCCATGCCCAGGATTCCAGGAGAGAAAAATTCACCAACTCTCTATGTAGAGCTCATGCAGCAGCGGATAGAACAGACCCATGACCTAGTGAGAGCAACATTATCCACTGCACACTGGCGTCAGAAAACTTGGCATGACCGGTGAGTGCATGGAGACCCGTATGAGGCAGGAAGGATGGTTTGGGTTCAGGATTCACGACATTCTGCAAATGTGCCTACTAAATTGAGTTACTAGTGGAAAGGCCCCTATGTGGTAGTAGATAAGTCGGACGTTACCTACCATATCCGCAGCTCGGATGGCCTGACCTCAGTCATCCACTTCGATTGACTTAAATCTTGTGTCAGTGATGACCCAGTGCCAGAGCTCGGACTGCGAGTTCCACGTGACACTGGTACCCAGACAGATGTCTCTACAGAAACAAGTATTCCAGACGTTAGTTCAGAGCACTGCGGTGCCAGTTCGACCCCTTTCCTACCAAGCCAGGAGTCCGGTGAACATATGACTAACACTGAGGACGATGACGAGATACGTAATCCCTCCTCTCCCTACTGGGAAGTCGTATCTGAATACTTTCACGTTTGTGCTGTCCATGGGGAAGGACGGAAATACTGTTCCGCCGACCTCTTCCCACTCCCACCAACTTCATGCTATTACCTCAATTATAGAGTTACCACAAGCGAAGCTGAGGCTGTCCCGGGCGTTGCTTCCTGTGAGGTTGAACATGTAATAAATAACATGGAAGTGTAGAGGCTTGATGAGACCTTGGCTTGTTTTAAAGAACAGCACAACTGCACAACTCGGTGTAGCTCTCCAAGCCATCAAATCGCCGGACCACCCTCACTCCAAGGTGTGCCCTATCCGTTAGCACCACCACCCCTACTCCAACTGGAGTCTCTCGTCTATCCACCAAGTTCAGACATCACTGATCGTGTCCATTTCACACTCCACTCGGCATCTGTTGACTGTCAATCTTCAGATATGAGAGAGTCAGCTGTTACAGAGGAGATGGCATCCCGCACCACAAAAACTCCCCCCCCTCTCACCCCACCCCACCCCGTTGGTGGTGGGTAGGGAAGCAGCATGTTCAGCAGACCATCGGCTCGAGTATTCCCGGTACTTAAAAACTATGACAGAGTACCAACCGTCGTGTAACGGGACATGACCCTCCCCATTCAAAGGACATCTCTGATCCCAACCACCCTATCAAGCCCACCTCCACCCGTGAGCAGTCAGAACATCACACCCAGACACAGAAAGTCAGGACCATACAGAACACACTCGCCCGCAAGGCTGGATACGTCAATTCATCATTGCACGAACATCACATACCTACCCGGTTATATAAAAACTCTAACGGAGGCATTCAACATCGTCAACAATATAGATAGCATGCACCTAGCTTTTGTAACAGAAAAAGTTAGAGACACCTTTTTCCACAACATTCCCTCCCGCACGAAAGCAGGGAGTTCATCATTTCCCGCAGCCCAACTTGTCCATAACAGCAACAGACTCGGCATTCCCCAGCTTGGAAACCTGGATCTGCCCACCTCGCATTATGCCAGCGTCACACAGCAAACTAAACTTCCCTACAACAGAACACCACCATCATCAACACGAGTCAGCATTTTTCGCAAACACCCCCTTATCCGGTATGCAAAAAACTGATCATACAGAAAGGAGGAACAACACCGCAGCCATCTACAGTACGCGCTATAGGGGATTCTCCCAGCCCCCCCCCCCCTACCCCCAGAAACGTCGTACGTAATCAGCTAAACTATCACACTTCAATCACACGTAATAACAGTCAATATTATTAAGAGAGCAAGATGTCTGCAGTCTGTCGTTAGTATCTAGT
Source organism: Chaetoderma sp. LZ-2023a (assembly GCA_034401795.1). Lineage (NCBI taxonomy): Eukaryota > Metazoa > Mollusca > Caudofoveata > Chaetodermatida > Chaetodermatidae > Chaetoderma > Chaetoderma sp. LZ-2023a. Next base: position 88,279,600 of record CM067375.1, read on the forward strand.
AGGAATTTACTACCGAATGGATAAGCGATAATGGTCTGTTCAAGTACGCCAGCCCCCTTCTTGGTCATCTGCACTCTAAAGTAACTCTGTCCCATCTTCGGACTTAGCCATTACAGAGTGAAATGTCCGATAAAGTTGACACCACAAACACGCAGTATCCCCGCCCCACTGCAATAAAAACGTCACACTTCACAACAGCGCAAGAATCATTCGCTGATAAGCAGCCACACATAGCAATCAAATTCACCAACATGACAGAGACACAGACACTCAGGATGACTGTATGACAATCTCCATCCGACGGTATTGTAAATTGTAAACTGAGGCACGCACTTTCCGAGCTGTACTGTGATAATTAAGTTTGGTCTAGGTGAGGTGAGACTAGTCCTACCCACAGAGGAGGCTACTTTGCAGTCCACCCACCCAGTAAATACAGTCCAGCTTGACGGGGTCAGTAGACTTGGCTTCCATAAAACATGCAGCTGTTTAAACCAAACAGTAAATTACAGTCAGCTATACTGTCCTAATTTTGATTGAGAACACGACTCTTCTAATGCATATACAAATCATTAGCGCGCGGGCTGATAAAGCAGCATCAACACTTAGACAGTATAACATCATGGAGAATTTCAAATATTCTCTTACCTACATATTCCAGCCACTAATCAACATGGGATGGAATAAATTTACAACACACACGACGCGGCGCATGTATAAGATCACACGCATATAAAGAGACGCTGTTCTGAGGAACGGAATAATGAAAACATAGATTTCCATTTTCAACACGCTCTCCCACACCCCATTGGGCGTTCCAGCCTGAAATTTGAACAGGCAACTTGAAAAACCGCTTCACGCTGATTAAAAGGTGAGTGTCCACAGGAATAAATTGTTCCAGATTTTAGCGTTGATCAGAGACCCGATTTCCCGCCGAGTGGGAATGAAAGCGACTATCCTACCGTCTTATATTTATATTTGCCTTCTTTCTACGAAGGGGATATATAATCCGACTTCAGGAGAATAAAAGTTAAATATTTCCATATTTGGCGGGACCGACTCACCTTAAAAATGTCGGGTGTGGTCATCCGCCCTCCTGTGACATCACCAAAAAGTATAAAAAGAGGAAAACGCGCACTGGAATTTCATCTTCCCGTCATACTCGACACTAGGGAAGATCGAGCATTAGGCTACTTTCGTGTCGCAAACCAAATTCTGCTGTTTTCTTCTTATTATTTTATTATTTTATGTTATATTGGCCAGGAAAGTTATGAAGAATTAGGAAAGTTTAGTTAAGTTAGTGCAGTTCTGCAAATAACTATCATGTGGGAATAGTATGTCGCTTGCGTAAGATCTTGCCTGGTTCGACAGCTCGGAAGAATCAGCACCTGCTTACATCGGAAAGAAGTATCGTTGTACTGCTTTATCACATAACGAACAGCCGTGCAAGCGTGCATTTTCCAGAAACTCGGACTTGAAACTTCACGCCAATCGCGACAATGTTCTACAGAGAGCATTCTGTGCGGACTGCAAGTACCTGTATTTATCCACTCGGTACGGTGTAACACATGCGTTATCATTTAAACATCGTGTGTTGGTTCTAACATTAAAGCCTGGTGAGCAAAATGAGGCCATAGATATCCTCGCTCCCCGTTTCGAAAAGAGACTTCCAATTACCATGCTTCCAATGGGAAAAATGGCAAAGACTAAATACTTTCCGCAAGTAGCTGTACCATCCGCATCCGCAACACAGCAAGCCAGCACCAGTACTCGAGCACCCATCACCACAGCACCGGTAGTACCCGTAAGAACAGCACTGGCAGCACCTGCAGCATCCGTATTCACACCAACTATAGCATCCACACTGGCAGCACCTGCGATGGTAAATTAACTAAATAAGAACTCCCTTTTCTGAAACACTCACAGAGGAGCTTCCCTGCAGATGGGCCTTGCAGGCCCGATGTAAATTCTACAGGATGTGGAGCCGAGGTGATTCTTGGTGGCTAACTCGCCAGATCTTCGGACCATGCTAAAAAGTGGTTTCAAACTTCCGCGCAGCATGTCGTGTGTTTTAATTAACTTTTAGACCACAGTCTGGTGGGAATCTGCCCGGTGCATCACAAGAGCTATGCGATGTGTCCCGCATGGTGTACCCAGTTATGTACATGCATATTTAATTACCACTGTAGCCCTATACGTTACTGGCAACTTTCAAACTACCGTCGTCGGGCAGACACTTTACAATTTACTGTGTAAATTTATGTATTAGCTATTCTGACTATCTAATGGACATCTTTCTATAACCGTTCTCCTTCATCGTTTTGAGAGTGAGCCGCATCAATAGTCTGCCTCCGGAAATCTTCCCAGCAACTTCAGAATCGTGCCACCTCGTGCTACCCATCTGTAGCACATAAATTCCCGTGATTTATGAACTCTTACTGTACCGATAACCAACTCAAGTAACCATACTATTATGTTATTCATTATTTCCGCAATAGGTACTGATGACTAATACGTACATTCCCGGTCTTAAGACCGCATTTTTATATTTTCTGATTCATACTGTATGTATTATCTTTTTTTCCGTGTGCTTACAACTAACGAGCACCATAAGGTCCTATGTTAGCACTGTATTAGTTAGTTATGTATATGGCGGGTAGCCATCCTACTTATTCTGTTTTGCTTATATAAAAACTCTAGGACGCAGTACGCTAGGCAATACTGTACAGCAACATTATATCCGCATCACTATTTCCCCCCAGCATCAATTTCACACAGAGGTCACTCATCATGCTCACATTGCTCGAACCTGACATGTGACCGACTAAACCTGGCTATTCTAGCTCGATAGGATAGGTTTAAAGTAGTTAGGGACAATCTCTCCATAAGAGACACATTGTGTATGCCTCTTTTCCGGCTGTCGTGGATATGTAACCCCGCACACCGGCTAGATTGTATAAATTGGCCAAATGCCTTAGGGCCTCTTATTAATATCGAGTGATTGTCTCGTTCTACGCTCCTCCAGCCACAAGGCTTAATAATTGTCTGGACTCCCAATCGACACATTGGCAGGATCCAACTCTGGGAAACTATTGGGTTTCCGAGCTGTGATAACCAAAGGCCCGATTTCGCATACACGCCCCCTGTATCTTCGGATATCAGTTAGTTTAGATACCACCGGCAATGTAGGAAGGACTGCGAAAAGAAATTATATTATGTAACCCCGCCATGCAGTGCATCTCTGGGCATTCTGGAACATAACCCTAATGACCGGTGAAATGTTAATTACGTAACACACGGGTGACGGACGAGACGCATGTCTCCATCCAACTCCGTATGTTGACTGGGTGTGGTCTTAGAGCTCACCACGCCCTCACAGGAAGGTCCTCAATGATGGATATCTGCCTTTTACTCCCCAGCATAAATACTATTGCGCTTTCCAAATTGCTTATGTGAACTGTAAATTATCATAGTGATGGTATATGTGGTTATGGTGCAATGATGACCGGATTTTCATGATTCAGGAGTTGTCGCTCCATAACATGTTGCACGGAGCTGTCGCTCCGTAACATGTTGCACGCTGTCTTTCTGAGGAAGATGCTATGCGGAGCGACTTTCGGGAAACTGGACATCTTCGGCAGTTGGACTTATGTGTCAATAGATAGGTAGGAATCCCTGCCACTAGCGCCCAAAGCTTGGAAGCGTATCTAATAATTAATTGGTAGGTTAGAACTTAGCAGAAGGCCCTCATAAATAAAGTGGCAACTACCAAGCCAGTATCTTTGGCCCTACAGAAGATGGTGACCTCTGAATTCTTCGGAAATCATCCGTCCCTCCTTCAGGTAAACCACCGTGCATTACATTAATTATAGTTTCACTAGGATTGACCCACTGCACATAACATTTTGTTTGAACAAAAGAGTAGCCCTTTTTGCCAGTTCTTTTCCGCCGCTTCAGCGTTGAAGGCATTTTTCTGTGACGGAGGCCCGCGCGAGGCACTTTCCTCTCACAACAATATTATTTTGTGTGTGTTAGAGGTATAATTGGTTTATATTAAACTATTTAAGTAGCCTCGTTGCGATGCTCCGTTGTTGGGATACCTCGCGGGATTTACGAATCTGTGAGGTACCTTCGGCGAGCCCACGTATAAAGAACACCGGTTTGGTTATATGTACTGTATTATTTTTGCTCATCTACTAGCAAACGAGTACCATTGTTTATGTAGTTATTCACATTTAATTATTATTATTATGTCCAGACTTTTTAATTAGTTTATGGTCCGACATACCAGTGACATGAACAGTTGGGATGAGACCGTGAGGTTCAATCTCGGCGGCAATGGTCGCACCGCCCCACTGGAACATTATCGTTCCACCGGCTCTAGAAGCCGGTCTTTGCACCTTCCAGAGAGTTTTGATACGGGATCCATAACCTCGGGAACCGTAGCTAACCATATGCTGCCTCGGTAGCCTGAGTGTAATAAATGTGAAACGTGAAAACGTGAGGGCGAATTACAAGGCTCTCCTTGGCACATAGCCAAACATGGATCATCATTGCTGAGCGACTTTTACGGACAGTGGCGATACCGTACACATCTTATATAGTGCATCATTGGAAATTATTCTGTCTGGCCATCAGTGTCCAGTGATGGTGTGGAGGTGTTTGTGGTGGCAGGCATCAAGTTTGTCTAGAACCACATTTGGAGTTGTCCAGCTGTTAATAATAATGTTTAGTTTCCAGCTGAACATATATCTTCGTCCCGTATACAGTTAATCATAAGGAAAAACTAACGAAAAATAGTAAATATGTTAAAAACAGCCACATTTGAAAGAGAAATATCACGAATGACTGGCATACACTGATACGGCTGAAAATGGTCAAATATCGTTAAAGGAATGGAAAGGGGAACCATCAAGTGATGTTTTTTTGGTAATTTCATACAATATTAAATATACTACCACCAGCAAAGATCTCGGATATGAATCGGAATAATTTAAGAAAATCATTTATGCTAAGGTCACTACATACGAATAGTGTACCAATAGTATTCTCTATAGGCACCGATATAGAGTGATTATCTCGCTACTCTCAATTCATTGGCTATCATTTGGACAATAGTATGATTGAAAGTCACTGTTTCCGGTGGCAGCAACGAGTTTCGGCCAAAATATTTTCAAAACACACTGCGAGTTTCCAGGGTCGTGGCATGATATCTACTGCATATTTTGAAAATCGTGTGACTGAAAATAAGCATGGTCGCTGGAAACAATACCTTTAAATGGGATAGTTTTAAATGCAAACAGTATTTTACTCGTGGGACTCAGTTGCTGGGTATAGGTGCATGGTGTAGATGATTGCCGATGTCACTACATATGGTGTGGATGATTGCTGATGTCACTACATATGGTGTAGATGCTTTCCGATGTCACTACATATGGTGTAGATGATTGCTGATGTCACTACATATGCTGTAGATGCTTGCTGATGTCACTACATATGGTGTAGATGATTGCTGATGTCACTACATATGGTGTAGATGATTGCTGATGTCACTACATATTGTGTAGATGCTTGCCGATGTCACTACATATGGTGTAGATGATTGCTGATGTCACTACATATGGTGTAGATGATTGCCGATGTCACTACATATAGTGTAGATGCTTGGCGATGTCAGTACATATGGTGTAGATGATTGCTAATGTCACCACATATGGTGTAGATGATTGCTGAGGTCACCACATATGGTGTAGATGATTGCTGATGTCAATACATATGGTGTAGATGATTGCTGATGTCACCACATATGGTGTAGATGATTGCTGATGTCACTACATATGGTGTAGATGGTTGGTTATGTCACCACATATGGTGTAGATGATTGCTGATGTCAGTAAATATGGTGTAGATGCTTTCCGATGTCACTACATATGGTGTAGATGATTGCTGATGTCACTACATATGCTGTAGATGCTTGCTGATGTCACTACATATGGTGTAGATGATTGCTGATGTCACTACATATGGTGTAGATGATTGCTGATGTCACTACATATTGTGTAGATGCTTGCCGATGTCACTACATATGGTGTAGATGATTGCTGATGTCACTACATATGGTGTAGATGATTGCCGATGTCACTACATATAGTGTAGATGCTTGGCGATGTCAGTACATATGGTGTAGATGATTGCTAATGTCACCACATATGGTGTAGATGATTGCTGAGGTCACCACATATGGTGTAGATGATTGCTGATGTCAATACATATGGTGTAGATGATTGCTGATGTCACCACATATGGTGTAGATGATTGCTGATGTCACTACATATGGTGTAGATGGTTGGTTATGTCACCACATATGGTGTAGATGATTGCTGATGTCAGTAAATATGGTGTAGATGATTGCTGATGTCACTACCTATGGTGTAGATGATTGCTGATGGCAGTACATAATGTGTAGATGATTGCTGATGTCACCACATATGGTGTAGATGAGTGCTGATGTCACCACATATGGTGTTGATGATTGCTGATGTCACCACATATGGTGTAGATGATTGCTGATGTCAGTACATAATGTGTAGATGATTGCTAATGTCACCACATATGGTGTAGATGATTGCTGATGTAACCACATATGGTGTAGATGATTGCTGATGTCACTACATATGGTGTAGATGATTGCTGATGTCACTACATATGGTGTAGATGATTGCTGATGTCACCACATATGGTGTAGATGATTGCTGATGTCACTACATATGGTGTAGATGATTGCTTATGTCACCACATATGGTGTAGATGATTGCTGGTGACACTACACCTCGTCGCAATGTTCGTTTAGAACACCTGATGAGAAGATGTTCCTTATTTCGTAGGAAACATCACATCTTAATCAAATTGCCTCTAGCAAATTTAGAATGTTTAAATTCATTGAAACAACTTTTAAATTATTCTGGAGGAAAGGGTTTCAAAATGGTGAGGGGGAGATCAATTTGTACTCATGCCTGCCTATTTCTAGCAACGTTCCTCCCACTTTTCACGCGTGTTGAAATTGATTTATATACTTTAAACCACCGCTTCCCAGAATCACAATTACAAGGTAATTATACAGCAAGCTGTTGAATATTTTGAAACTAATGGCGGAAACAGCTCCTACTCAAATAGGTTCAAAATATTCAACATAATGTTTGTTAAATTGTCAATTCAGTAAAGACATAAAATCCGACATCATGATTGTGACCTCAACTAACAGGTGACGTATTTGTTTATGGTGTCATATACTTGAGTGGCAGCTTAGATTCCTCCAATGCTCATCACACTTACCGATCATCCAGTATGTAATGCAGCTGTACAAAATACATGGAACAAAACGCATGGGGATGATGTCACATACAAGCGTTGCTAAGCAATATGACGATACACGGTAATAACCACTGACATTCTCATGGCTGAAATAAACAACACAAAATCAACTGAATTATATCAGGTTACGCAAACTGAATCACTTAGAATACAATCTAGATGCCATCTGCCAACCGGTATCGTACTAACATACGTCCTCTCACATCGCTTCGCCATTCGAGGCCGTACTTACAGACCTGTGATCTCTTGCTATGTGAAGTAACATTACGCTAGTGGGCTGGGGCAGCCAATCAGATTTCTGCTTACTTCAAATTAGCTATGAATCTAAAAAATATCGACAGATAGCTCGCGAGATATATTAGTAGGATGATAATAACCAGGCAATTTCATTGAGCGGTAGTTGACTGACCGCATTTATGAAATTTCCGTGAACTTAGCACAGATATCAAAAGTGTGCAAGCACGGGACTCGACACGAAAGCGTAGGGTGAGGGCGAGACCGCGCAATTGGACGATGTCCATCAGCCTGATCACGGACATCAAACAACACAACCACAGGAAACTTGGCCAGTACTTGGCCAGCGCCTGGCCAATCCGGCCAGCTACTGGTCCAGTAGCCTGCATCTTCTCCGATCTAGCCCGACAATGTATCTCCACTGTTGCTTAAGGAGAATGCTTATGAAATTGCTACTATCGATTAGCATATTTTTCATGACATCGCTGAAACAAGGTACGATCACAGATGCTCCGGCGAGATAGGGTTGTTTTGCTTCATTCTTCAAGAAGTCAGATGGTAATAACATGAGTAGCTACAGCCCATTCCCTCTAACATCCATATGGTGTGAGAGATTAGATGTCACAGTTCACAAACGTACAACAAGGCATGTAGTGCCTCCTGGTATCCGGATTTGTGCACACCATTGCTTTACAAAGCGAGCATCACATAACACTTATGCTCACTTACAACACATCGAATGCGCTGCACTTTTCAATCTTACACTTTCTCGTGGAACAATACAGCTTCAACCTTCAATAGAATAACTATTCTTCTGATTTCATGTTCTATTATTGACAGATTTTAAGGCATGTTTTCTTCGGGCAATGGGCCTTTCCACTGTATCGATCCATCATATGACGTCATAATCAATTACGTGACGTGTAGAATGACATCACGATCAATGATGTCATTATGACGTCATGAATGATGGAGATAATTTCGTCACGAACGCATAATCGAAGACGGACTATGCGTTGTTGTACGAATTGTATGTCTGCTATTTAATAAATATCCTGTTGAATATTTTGAAACTAATTTAACTGGGCGCCGTTGCTGTAATGGGCCGCAACAGCACCCAGTCGAATTAGTTACAAAATATTGAGCAAGTTCAAGTTACCTGTATAGTTTTCAGGAAATTGATAATCAGGGCATCCGGGGATCGATCGGTGGGTGGGTGGGCGGGCGGGCGGGCGGGCGGGCAGGCAAGAAACGGATCTGGGATCTGGAATCAGGGACTCGCTATACGCCATTCAAACAATTAACTTATTCGGACCAAAAGCCTTTTCATATGACATCAAGATTAGTATATTAAGTGACAGACCGTCTTTATTGACCACCTGATCATGGTTCATACAGTGTCCATTATAAACATGTTTACTATAATAAAGAAAGGTTATCTATCTTACATAAAGAGGCCTCTTCCATTGATAAACGTCCGTAATGCCGACTGGCCGCGGAAGATCGTGTGTAGGGTAACTAAGAACAGCGCTCCACGCCTACAATATAATGAAAGGTTACTGAGAACAGTGATCATTATACACCATTGCTCCACGCCCAGAGGATCATAAGAAGGTGCCTATCAATGGTCAAATTAATCTTTAGCGTTTTACCGTCAAAATGTTAGACCGTAGGAGGGTCATTACGATCGTTCTCACGTGACCAATATGCATGGCGTGAGTTACATAGTTTAGTGAATATCTTTTTTACAAAACACACAAGTAAGTGTATTATATGGGTGAAAACGATTTTTTGCTAGGCTATTATAACTTTCTTTTTAATTTGGTAGAACTTTACTTTGGACAAAAACATTTAATCTCATTATATCAGAGGAATGAAGACATTGATGTGTGAGGATATGCATGAACATATTTAAGGCAAAGGAGGGCAGGTACACATCAATATATAGCTGCAATAGTACACGCACGCACGCACACGTACGCACACACGCACGCACACACACACACGCGGCGCACGACACACACACGCGTGCGCGCGCGCACGCTCATAACATGTAGTGTTTATAATTATTGCAGTTACCTGTTCTGAATAGCTGATTCGTCATCCAGCTGATAAAACATACCGCCCGTAATGAGAGCAAAAAGCACTATAACAGCTCCCTACAAACACATATTACAGCCGTAGCATTTGTTGCTCAAATACATGTTTAAAAAACTCTCCACTCATAATGAATGACGATGAATAATGGAACTTTCCAGTTTTAGTTATACCCCACACCTTGCTCGTGTTGGGATCGATCGATTTCTGAACTCCCTCACTATCAATTACTAGAAAACTATGCAGGTAAGCTGTTAAATATTTTGAAACTAATTTGACTGGGTGCTGTTGCTGCCTATGGCAGTTGACATGGTCTGAAATAATGGGATTAGTATATATCACAGATTGCCTCATTCACGCGCGTTACCAGTCAAGCATTATGTAGCTCAGTAATGGTGAAGCCGGCGAAAACTGACCTCTGCTGTGATCTTGATGAATATTCATTTCTAGCCACGTTATCGCTACAATACTGATCATATTATGGAGTGATACATTTCTAGCGATGACACGCCCATTTCTAGCTAAACTCCTCCCACGTTTATACATGTTGGGATCGATTTGAGAAATCTGAATTCACAGAATCTAAAATTTAAGGTAACAGCTATACAGCCAAGCAGTTGAATAATTTGAAACTTAGAGACATCTTTGACTGGGACTGTTGCTGCTCCAATTTGTACCCTAGTGACGGACTCTTCGATGTTCGTGAGGGAGCTATGAGTCATATTGGTGTGGTCTTACTAGTGACGTAATTCTTTATGATGTTAGATACTGGAGTGACAGATCGGATAGTTACATTATGTGCGCTTTTAGTATGTTACCTGTGGCAGGCAGACGTGCTTTAGCATCACCTTCATGGAATCTGGTATTGACTTTAAAACACAACTGAATGTTCAGATACAATGATAATCCCATTTACTGTGCAATGGACCTTTCCAGCTTTAGATATACCCCACCCATCTCTAGCTACGCCCCAGCCACACCTCGCTCGTGTTGGGATCGATCGATCTCTGAACTCTCTGACTATCAATTTCCGGAAAAATATATACATGTAAGCTAAATTGCATATTTTGGAACTAACTTGACTGGGCGCTGTTGCTGCCTATGGCAGCAACAGCGTTCAGTCAAATTAGTTCCAAAATAGTAAGCAGTATATTTATTAAATAGTAGAGACATACAATTCGTACAACGCGTCGGACTATTAAGAGTTAAAGACGGGTCAAACAGAATCATTTATGACGTAATGATTTTGACGTCATCTTACACGCCGCTTAGCTGATTATGAAAGCTGAATTACAGACAGGTGAATCAATGCATTGCTGATACTATTTCATGATATTTGAAAAAAACATGTTGCTGAACTGAATGTGAATTGTCATCTGATTAAGTTACCTGTAGAAATAAGAGCTTGGGACTTCTGCGGATGTTCTTCACAATGCGTATCGAGATGAACCATAACTACAGTAAATGTAAATAAGCGTCAATTTGTGAAAATATAAATACATATTCTCTGAATATAAAATCTTGACCATTTATGGTTTCACGTAACAATGGATTTAGTGTGCATCCGTTAATAATAATTTTTGAGCGGAACCGAAGATTATCTTAGCGTCATTTGCTTTACTCACTATTTAATGTGCCGCTAATGGACCTTTCCCGTTTTAGCCATGGCCCGCTAATTTCTATTTAAGCTCCCCCACACCTCGTGTATGGATCGATCGATCCCTGAATGCCCTGACCATCAATTTCCGGAAAACTATACAGGTAAGCTGTTGAATATTTTGAAACTAATTTGACTGAGTGCTGTTGCTGCTGTAAACGCCTTCAACAGCATGTTTATTAAATAGCAAAGACATGGAATTCGTACGTGTCGGACTACTAAGCGTTAAAGATGGACTAAATGATTATGACGTTATCCCACACGTTACGCGGTTGATTATGACGTCATATGAGGTCATATGACGTCATATGATGGATGGATAGAATGGAAAGGTCGATTTCGACGGGAAACATGTTTAGATAAGGCTATCAGGGTGAGTGAAAATGATTAGAACATTTCTGGATTAATTATACACAAACAATGCAGAGAATTATTTTGTATTGAATATCTTTGCATCTAGACTGAAGATTTGTGAGCAGCCCACAAAGTATATAATTACACGGTGGCAGTCCAGGTCAAGATTCGGTGAGTTAGTACAAGTCGAGTCTGTACACTCGCTGCACTTCCATGAGCAGTCAAGATCATGTTTCTTGCATGTGCATAGTAGGTCGTGGTATAATCTGCTTTGCTGTTGCATTTGGTGACCTCAGTATGTTTGGATGTCGTTAGTGACAGAGCAATGCCCATACCTTCTAACTGATACTCATTGACCTTCAATCCCATTCAGCAGGTGCGGTTGTCGAACTTACTGTTTTCAGACAGGAATTTTGAAGCACGCTCTAAGGCCGTGTTCACGTCTATATATTTACGTCGGAGAAACTACTTCGGACTAAAGTGTTGCGTTCACATTAAAGCATTTACTTCGTGTAAAACAGGCTCCTCGAAACTTCGGGACCGTGTTTGGCATAACCAAAGTAGCTCACTAGAGGGCCCTGTGATCGACCACGTGATTGACTACGAGACTTGACTCGCCGTCGTTTATCGGCACTCGTAGTGAGAGCGGTATATAAGAGATCTGCATATAAATATTTAAATGGTGAAAGAATCACAAGTTGTCGCATTTTGCATTACAAATACTAATTGTTTTGAGAATGCGTCGAGTTATTGAGCTTGTTCAATTTGGCAGATCGATAATGTTACGGCGCGCCGCTTCAACACTGTTGGCGGACCTACGAAGACATGTTAATGGACATGCGTATATACTTAATATGGGTATTCGAAGGTTAAGTAGGGGGTGGGGGGGGACTGGTGACAATTGTAATAAATTCTTTTATATATTTTTTCATTTTCTGTAGCTGTTTGATGAAGTGCGAAAATTCTCCTCACTAGCCATGTAATACATTTTTGTCGAACCGTGTTCGTCACATCGCTAGTACGCAATGTGCTAGGCTAATTATTTTCAGAACAAGTTGACTGAAAATCATTAAGGCATATAGCAGCAACAACTGTCCTACAAATTCTTCTCAAAATAATCTAGTAAATAATGACGAGTTGACTGATCATCCTTGCAGCAACAACATTCAATTAAATAGTCAGCAGTGTGGTAGCTGAAGGTATTTCGAACAATTTTATTGACAGTTGTTGCTTACCAAAGCAGAAATAACTTTCTCAAATGATTCTCAGAATAATCATCTTACTTTGTAGTCAATATCTGAGTGAACAATGTAGGGAAAGTAAGAAGGCCTACGGTAATTCAGATCCAATGCCTAGTAGGCCAATCAGGCACAGGCCCGATCTGACATGCAGTGATTAAAACTGGCATAATTACCAACTGGTTGACAAAGTAATGAACACAACTAAAGTAGTTGCCTCATATGCCTTTATATATGTGAATAAAAGGTGAACTCGAACTTGCAAGCATATTTCAAACAGAATCTCGATAACGTATATACCAAACGCCTAACTAATTTCACATACATTTGTTAGCTAATAAAGACTGGTAATGATTAGTCTGAAAATATTGTTTTGAGAACAATTTGATTGAAAGTTATTCCTGCAACGATTTTCAGTCAAATCGTTATCAGAGCATTAGTTGATAACGTTTGTACCGTCTGCTTGATTATATTTATAATAATTCTCTGGATAATCGTTGCTGCCATATGTAGCAATAATTATCAGTAATCTTGTTGTAAAAATAATTAGGCCAGAACATTGTGTACTAACGACTAGACTAACCATTCGGCGAACACGGCTCGACTAAAATTTATTACCTGGCTAGTGCGGTACCGTATATAATAGGAAGCTTGGCGTCACAACTCGCTAAGAGAGTGCATTACTATAGCCTAAATGGGTTTTTTAACCAATACCCTGGACGTTTTAGTAAATCCATGAGGGCCGCCAGAAAATTGACGAATCAACATTCTGGAGTGCGGAAGCCTCCCTATCGTCATAGTATAGGGGCATTCAGTCCAAGTTTTGCGAAAAAATCCATCAAGTGTTAAATAATAACATAGGCCTATGTTTTAAATAAGCGAGTTGGGGCGAGGGAGGTGGGGCGAGTTGGAGTGAGGGGAGCCAGTGGGAGAGGGGGGGGGGCCAATGGAAGGGAGGAGGAGATGGAGGGACCGAGAAAAAGAGAGGGAGAGAGAGGGAGGGGAGGCAAATGGGATCAGTAGCTTACAAGATAGAGTACAGACAAACAAACAGACATTCTCAAATGCAATATAATCTTTTGCCTATTAGCGGCGCCAGAAGCGGTTTAGCTTTGACGGGCGGGTATATGTGGAGGAGGTCTGAAACTACGGGCTTGTGGGAGGCGAGGGGGTATTGCTGGTGGGAGCTGTAACTCTCCTCCCATCCACCCAAGTTGTGGGGCCTATGACTCCTCTGGGTAATTACTCACTGTTATTGATTTGAATCTTTTCCTAATATGATACAAACATATTTGTTTCAAAATTGTGTGGAGTCGCTTAAGGCCACAGCTCAGGTGGGATACGTTCCAGGCGTGCAATGGCGATATTCAATGGGTGATCCACTTCAGAATGACAAGTGCCAGTTTTAACCTGATCCCCGAATACATAAGGCCATATATGGAGAGCAGGTGACAAGATTCCGCATTCCAACTGCGGTTGAAAAGAGAATTGCAATGGCTGTGTGGCGTTTGGCCACCGGATGTGAGTGTCCTACAACTGAAGAACCCTTTGGAGTCGGTCGCTCTACATCCTGTGAAATATTTATGGAACTTGTTACTGTCATTGTACACAGCTTGAAAGGACGGTACCTTCGCCGACCCAACCATCAGGAGTTCCAAGCAATTACATAAGGTTTCCGGAATATGTGGGGATATCCTCAATGCTGTGGAGCCATTGACGGGACACACATACATATTATAGGAACCAGCGAACACCGGAACGACTACTTTGAAGTAGGATGGCCCGGAAAAGTTCATGATGCATGTGTATTTGGAAATTTCGATGTGTACGCCTGTGGTCAGTCAGGTAATCTTTTCCCAGACACAGCCGAGATGTTTGCAGATGCGGATGTGCCGATCTTCATTATGGGAGACACAGCCAACCCACTCCTTCCATGGGTCATGAAGGCCTACCATGAAAGACTTGATACTCCAGTTGATCAGCGGAATTTTAACTACTGCCTCAGCAGAGCCTGGATAACAATTGAGTACGTGTTTGACAGATTAAAGGGTAGATGGCACTGCCTCACGAAGCGACTGGCCGCCCATGTTTCAATGGTGCCAACAATCAGCACCGCCTGTTGCATTTTGCATAACATTTGTGAAGTGCATAGAGAGATCTTTAATCCGCCTGACCTGCCAGTTGAAGCTCAGCAGCCGTGAGATGCTCATCCAGCAATTGTGGGAGATGCGCCTGTAGCTCGCGCCACACGAGATGCATTATGTTTACATTTAAATAACACCTGAGGTGCAGTCCACGCTGACGCAGTGGGTCGACAGTGAGAAGTCATGTATGCCTACCCTGGCGCAGCACACTAAAGCAGCAGAAATGTAGTAGTAGAAATAGCAGTAGCATTAGCAGCGGAAGCGGCAGCCGCCTTGCACCGAATTACGTTTGTAAATAAGAGTTATAACATGATCGTGAGCCAGGTCGGACCAGTAGTTTACGAGATAACCATGTAACACGCCAATATCAAATTTTCCCCGTTAGCCAATGGCGAAGGAATCAATATTGAATTTGATATCGGCGCGCCCATTGGCCAATGGTTCAGCGGCGACGGCATCAAGTTTTTGCATTTGGCAAAACTTCTCAGCTTATATTTCAGGATCGCTTAATCGTATTACAACTACACATTGGTGCATGGTTACCTATAATGTTAGGAAGCAGCATGTTACCATTGAGGTCACATAGCCAACGGTCAAGGACACCGTGGCGCTTTACAATACTTGGACCACGAGAATGCAGGTTGATGGTAGGAAGGTCACCAAGTCCCAGATTAAAGTCACTGTGACCTCTGTTATTTTTCAACGTTAATTTTTTGCGTTTAGAAAATGTTATCACGTTATATTTCCGGATTGTATAACTCCAATAGAACACAACTTTAATATCTGGTTGCTTATACCATGACGATGCAGGATGGTGACAGGGATGTCACCAGGTCAAAGGCCATTTTCACCTTACTATTTGACCTCTGCTTTTTCAACTTAAGGTTTTCCGTTTAGCAAACCATTTACATTTACATTTCAGGAATTCAACTTGAATACATGGTTACCTATAATGTCAGGAAACAGCATGATATCATTGAGGTCACAAAGTCACGGTCAAAGGTCAAAGTAACTGTGACAGACAGGACACATTTGATTCCGCGGAATTGTTGTTTTTAATCAGAACCACGGCCAATGTCTAAAGACATCTTTCATAACAAGATCCTTTGTTGTGGTAAAAATTGATCCAAATCGGTTCAGTAGGGCTAGTTGTTGAGATACACATGCAGGTATCCACGCACACACGCACCAACAGCGTGTGCGTGTGTGCGTGCGCGCGTTGGTGTAGGCGAGTATGCTAGCGTGTGTATCTGGGGATATTTCTGAACAACTAGGCTCACTGATCCGATTTGGCTCAATTTTTATCACTACTGCTTCTGCTGCTCCTACTGCTGCTACCACTGCCTCTGCTACTGCTACTACTGCTACTGCTACTGTGACTGCTACTGCAACTACTACTGCTACTGCTACTGCTGCTGCTGACACTGCTACTACTACTACTACTACTACTACTACTACTACTACTACTACTACTACTGCTGCTGTTACTACTGCTACTGCTTCTGCTGCTGCTAGTGCTGCTGCTTCTGCTGCTGCTACTGCTGCTGCTGCTACTGCTAATGCTGAGGCTGCTGCTACTGCTACTGCCACTGCTACTACTACTGCTACTGCTACTGCTGCTGCTGTTGCTGCTGATACTGCTACTACTACTACTACTACTACTACTACTACTACTACTACTACTACTACTACTACTACTACTACTACTACTGCTACTACTATTGTGGTTGACCACGTATTTTGTGGAATTTCAGGTATCCACGCACACACGCACCAACAGCCTGTGCGTGTGTGCGTTCGCGCGTTGGTGTGAGCGAGTATGCTAGCGTGTGTATCTCTGGATATATCTGAACAACTAGGCTCACTGATCCGGTTTGGCTCAATTTTTATCACTACTGCTTCTGCTGCTCCTACTGCTGCTACCACTGACTCTGCTACTGCTACTACTGCTACTGTTACTGTTACTGTTACTGTTACTGTTACTGCCACTGCTACTGCTACTGCTGCTACTGCTGCTGCTACTTCTACTGCAACTACTACTGCTACTGCTACTGCTACTGCTACTGCTACTACTACTACTACTGCTGCTACTACTACTACTACTACTACTGCTACTACTACTACTACTGCTGCTGCTGCTGCTGTTGCTGCTGCTGCTGCTGCTACTGCCACTGCCACTACTACTACCGGTACTACTGCTACTGCTGCTACTGCTGCTGTTACTACTGCTACTGCTTCTGCTGCTGCTAGCGCTGCTGCTTCTGCTGCTGCTACTGCTGCTGCTGCTGCTGCTACTGCTAATGCTGAGGCTGCTGCTACTGCTACTGCTACTGCTACTGCTGCTGCTACTACTGCTGCTACTAATACCACTACTACTACTACTACTACTACTACTACTACTACTACTGCTGCTGCTGCTGCTGTTGCTGCTGCTGCTGCTGCTGCTGCTACTGCCACTGGCGCTGCTACTACCGCTACTACTGCTACTGCTGTTACTGCTGCTGTTACTACTGCTACTGCTTCTGCTGCTGCTAGCGCTGCTGCTTCTGCTGCTGCTACTGCTGCTGCTGCTGCTGCTGCTGCTACTGCTAATGCTGAGGCTACTACTACTGCTACTGCTACTGCTGCTGCTGTTGCTGCTGCTACTGCTACTGCTACTGCCACTGCTACTACTACTGCTACTACTGTTACTGTTACTGTTACTGCTACTGCTACTGCTACTGCTACTGCTACTGCTGCTACTGCTACTGCTGCTACTGATGCTACTGATGCTACTGCTGCTACTGCTGCTGTTACTACTGCTTCTGCTGCTGCTAGTGCTGCTGCTTCTGCTGCTACTGCTGCTGCTACTGCTAATGCTGAGGCTGCTGCTACTGCTACTGCTACTGCTACTGCCACTACTACTGCTACTGCTACTGCTACTGCTACTACTACTACTACTACTACTACTACTACTACTACTACTACTACTACTGCTACTACTATTGTGGTTGACCACGTATTTTGTGGAATTTCAGGTATCCACGCACACACGCACCAACAGCGTGTGCGTGTGTGCGTGCGCGCGTTAGTGTGAGCGAGTATGCTAGCGTGTGTATCTGGGGATATATCTGAACAACTAGGCTCACTGATCCGATTTGGCTCAATTTTTATCACTACTGCTTCTGCTGCTCCTACTGCTGCTGCCACTGCCTCTGCTACTGCTACTACTGCTACTGCTACTGCTACTACTGTTACTGTTACTGTTACTGTTACTGTTACTGCTACTGCTACTGCTACTGCTGCTACTGCTGCTGTTGCTGCTGCTGCTACTACTACTGCTGCTGCTACTGCTACTGCTACTGCTACTGCTGCTGCTGCTGCTACTACTACTACTACCACTACTACTACTACTACTACTACTACTACTACTACTACTACTACTACTACTACCACTACTACTACTATTGTGGTTGACCACGTATTTTGTGGCATTTATAGTATATATGACATAACAACCGAGGATTTCCATGAGCGTCGGTGCAGCCAGCAACAAATATCGCTTTTTGAGCCATCGCAAAAAGTGATGTCGACCGTCTGACGCTCCGCATCAGTGCAATGTGCCCGTGAGTAGCTTATAACTCCTTCATATACCATTACTGGTGATCATCTGGTTTTGGAGATATATCACATGAAGATGGAAAACACGCTTATAACGACCGCTGGCTCTCTAGGAGGTGGCCGTGGTCAGCAGGGTATTACTCATAAGTCACAGCGCATATTAAAAATTATCTTAGGGCGTCATATTTAGAAGTCATTGTCACAACTGCACAGCAAATTTGGTGACAAACGTCCCTGTGGTTATGGAGATATTCTGCCTCAAACTTCTTTTACTACCGTTTTTCCCGATCTGGCTTGCATTTTATACCAACCGCATGTTGTCTTACATCTCCGGATCTGTTCACACTAGTTGAATTGGAGTTGATCACATGTTTACCTATATCAAGTGGTTGAGGTACAATGATGCTGAGGTAAGAGGTTAAAGTCAGTGTGATATTTGTATAAATGACTAACAGTTTGGTTCTGTTTAGCTCCTCTGGCCTTTATTTCAGACTTGGCCAAAGTAGTGGAACTAAGCATCCTCATACAGTTACCTCAACAGGTAGGAGCAGCACAGACATTCTAATTTTTAGGTCACCGTCATTGCAATCTTGATACCAAGCTTGATTTGCTTCTGAGAATGCAAAATGCCAAGATTTTCGCCTATATCCTGACAGTGTAATACTGATGTCTTGTTATTAAGTCAGTTAACCAGTTCCGGTTGAAGCTGGCCGAAAACGGCATTTGCAGTCGTCTTGGTAAATGTCTATTTGCAGACCATGAAAATTTTTGAGAATTTACCAATAGAATGGCTGGCTCGATAAGAGAGCCAGGAATTCCGGTCAAAAATTTTCAGAAATAATTTTCTCTTGACCTGCAACTGGCTATATAATAAGTAAACTTATCCAGTAAAGGGTTAAAAGACTACTTCGCCTGACCATCCAGAACCAAGCTTCATTTGAAGGGCCTGGTAACCGTGTCTAATTATATAAAGAAATCTGATTGGATAATTTGGCCAGCTGCCCTCTTGATGTACCAGGTGAACGTCACGTGCCTTTTCTTTAGAGATTATCGTCGTTTAAGTTCCTTCTTGTGCGATTGAAACCGTCTATTTCATATCGGAGTCATCGCTTAAGGCGTTTTCAAACTTGTACGCTGAAAGAGTTAATATTCATATTGTAGATATTACTATTATCGCACAAATTGCATACACATTATATTATACTGCGTTCACATTACTGATCTACGTCGGAGCAACTAGTTCGGATCAGTTAATCCGCCGATGTTTTCGAATTAACTGTTCCGACGTAACTTACGAATTATCGCGTTCACACCTACAACAGTAACCGAAACGTCGACGCTGCTCCGGATTAACTCGCTAATGTGAACACAAACTTATTTCCGTAATACACTGGATAAAACCCCCGAAAATGTTGTGTTTCAATCAAAAGACCATAAAGACAGGAAAACCAACGTTGTTGTTTTAATAGTGCTTTCAGTTGATACAACTTGTACCAGTTCCAATAGCGGGCCAGTGCGTGCGTGCGTGCGTTCGTGGGATAGGACATGTTGGGGCGTGTTGGTGGTCGGGTGTGTGTATGTGTGCGTGCGTGCATGCATGCGTGCGTGCGCACGTGCGTGGGTGCGTGCGTGCGTGTGTGTGCGTGTGTGCGTGGGTGCGTGCGTGTTGTGTGTGGTGTTGACTCAACCAAAATGACCAATAACGGTATGAACGAAAGCAGGATATGCCCGTTGAGAGCATTGATATGTTTACAAATATCAGAGGAGGCCCCGTAAACCCAGACTTGCTTGGCTTCCAGGCCATGTCCTCATCATTACTATTGTTGCAACAAACCTTCTAACATAAACCTATGTCCGCCATTGTGCTGCCCTCTATATACAAATATGAAATAACTATCGAGGTACAGTTAACAAAATAACTCTAAATACGATTCTGAATGCAGCATTGGGGATTTTGTTTGTATTGATGTAGCGCGCCAATAAACAATTTGGCCCGTTTGTAAACGGCGCATACCCATATACTAATTTGTTAACGGCGCTCCCGTTTGCAAATGGCGTTAACCCATATGACAATTTTTTGTATCGACGTGCCCGTTTGAGAATGGTGCATGGACAATATGCCAATTTGTTATCCGCGCGCCCGTTTGTAAACGACGCACGGCCCATATTTCAAAATAAAACTTGCGCCAATAAGAAATGTCCATATTTGTAAACGAATTGTGATTTCTAGCCCTACATTCGTAGATCAATGATTAATTTTCAGTCGCTAGTCGATAGTTTATGTGAAACGCCTTACCTAAAGAAACATTGTCTATCAAACAAGATGGTGTGGTTCTTTTAATCTTTTCATGGTATACATGCTTAATCATAAATAAGTGCTGTTAAGTTTTCAAAATCAATCTCTCGCTCCGCAAATGGATATTTTCTATGAGAAGATTTAAACTTTCTTTCATAAATGTGAACATTTAAAGTGTTTATGAATGTTGTCCAATAAGCGGATTCTATTCAATGTTTGTCACTTCATCTGATCCTTGTGTTGTAAAACGTCTCATCACTTAAGTACATGCATTATGTGTAATCACAAAACAATGGATTAATCAGCGGCCTAAATCAATTCAATGAACCTTCCCATTTTTTGCTATGCCCCGCCCATCACTAGCTAAACTCCACCCACACCTCGCCGTGTTGGGATTGATCGATCCCCAAATGCCCTAGCTATCAATTTCTTGAAAACTATACAGGGAAGCTGTTGAGTATTTTGTAACTAATTTGACTGGCTGCTATTGCTGCCTATGGCAGCAACAGCGCCCAGTCAAATGCGTTTCAAAATATTCAACAGAATATTTATTAAATAGTAAAAGCAAACAATGTGTACAACAACGCATAGACCGTCTTCAAATATGCGTTCGTGACGTACTTATCGACGTCATTCGTGATGTCATTTATTATGATGTCATTGTACACATCACGCAGTTCATTATGACGTCATATGACGGGTGGGTACTCTGGAAAGGTGAATTGACGCCGCTTGCTGATTTATATACAGGCATATAAATCCGCTTATTATTTTTCTTATGCATGCAGACTTGACTAACCAACTGATGGAATGAGTGAATGCGTGAACAGACGGATGGACGGGCGAGCACATAAATAAGCAAGAAACACGAGTTTGAATAAACACATGCATAAATACGAACATACGTATCCAAACAACTGAATGAATCGCTGAAATGATCAGCAATAAGCACGCGGTATTTCGCGAGATTCTTGTTAAATAGCGCCTCTAGCGATGCCAATCTGAAATGCGTGCGTTCGCATTAGCGATTCCCTTCGAAACAACTCTTTCGAATTAGTTAATCCGCCGATTTTGACGAATTAACTGTTCCGACGTAAGTTTCGAATTAGCCCGTTCACACCTCAGACAGTAACCGAAACTTCGGCGTTGCTCCGGACTAACTCTCTAATGTGAACACGGCTTAAGACTATACTAAGCATCAGCAAGTGCTGGTGTCGAGCTATCGACAAGGGTCTCGACATACTTGGAAATCTCCATAACCTTGTCTTGAAAACGCTTGTTCTGTATGTCAGCAAGATATCCGTCTTCATTTATATTGTAAATGCATACACGGCCCTTAAATCCCCATGCGACTATGTAATCACCCTGTACATGATATGGCGCTATACTGTGTCGATTCAGGGAAACATCTGTATGATTATATTCATTGAATATATTCCTTGTTGTCGCGTGGGGAGAGGACCATTCTTCCTTGTTGTGGCGTGGGGAGAGGACCATTCTTCCTTGTTGTGGCGTGTGGAGAGGACCATTCTTCCTTGTTGTGGCGTGGGGAGAGGACCATTCTTCCTTGTTGTGGCGTGGGGAGAGGACCATTCTTCCTTGTTGTGGCGTGGGGAGAGGACCATTCTTCATTGTTGTGGCGTGGGGAGAGGACCATTCTTCCTTGTTGTGGCGTAGGGAGAGGACCATTCTTCCTTGTTGTCGCGTGGGGAGAGGACCATTCTTCCTTGTTGTGGCGTGGGGAGAGGACCATTCTTCCTTGTTGTGGTGTGGGGAGAGGACCATTCTTCCTTGTTGTGGCGTGGGGAGAGGACCATTCTTCCTTGTTGTGGCGTGGGGAGAGGACCATTTTTCCTTGTTGTGGCGTGGGGAGAGGACCATTCTTCCTTGTTGTGGCGTGGGGAGAGGACCATTCTTCCTTGTTGTGGCGTGGGGAGAGGACCATTCTTCCTTGTTGTGGCGTGGGGAGAGGACCATTTTTCCTTGTTGTGGCGTGGGGAGAGGACCATTCTTCCTTGTTGTGGCGTGGGGAGAGGACCATTCTTCCTTGTTGTGGCGTGGGGAGAGGACCATTCTTCCTTGTTGTGGCGTGGGGAGAGGACCATTCTCCCTTGTTGTGGCGTGGGGAGAGGACCATTCTTCCTTGTTGTGGCGTGGGGAGAGGACCATTCTTCATTGTTGTGGCGTGGGGAGAGGACCATTCTTCCTTGTTGTGGCGTGGGGAGAGGACCATTCTTCCTTGTTGTGGCGTGGGGAGAGGACCATTCTTCCTTGTTGTGGCGTGGGGAGAGGACCATTCTTCCTTGTTGTGGCGTGGGGAGAGGACCATTCGTCCTTGTTGTGGCGTGGGGAGAGAACCATTCTTCCTTGTTGTGGCGTGGGGAGAGGACCATTCTTCATTGTTGTGGCGTGGGGAGAGGACCAATCTTCCTTGTTGTGGCGTGGGGAGAGGACCATTCTTCCTTGTAGTGGCGTGGGGAGAGGACCATTCTTCCTTGTTGTGGCGTGGGGAGAGGACCATTCTTCCTTGTAGTGGCGTGGGGAGAGGACCATTCTTCCTTGTTGTGGCGTGGGGAGAGGACCATTCTTCCTTGTAGTGGCGTGGGGAGAGGACCATTCGTCCTTGTTGTGGCGTGGGGAGAGGACCATTCTTCCTTGTTGTGGCGTGGGGAGAGGACCATTCTTCATTGTTGTGGCGTGGGGAGAGGACCAATCTTCCTTGTTGTGGCGTGGGGAGAGGACCATTCTTCCTTGTAGTGGCGTGGGGAGAGGACCATTCTTCCTTGTTGTGGCGTGGGGAGAGGACAATTCTTCATTGTTGTGGCGTGGGGAGAGGACCATTCTTCCTTGTTGTGGCGTGGGGAGAGGACCATTCTTCCTTGTTGTGCCGTGGGGAGAGGACCATTCTTCCTTGTTGTGCCGTGGGGAGAGGACCATTTTGTTTTCGCTCTTAATTTGTTTGATTTTTTAAAAGTTATTTGTTTTCTTTGAATACTTATTTTATTATTATTGTTTATGTTATGCTCACTGTGTCTATTTGTTGTTTTAACTGTTAAGTATATTTTGCCCCCAATTTTAATGTAATGCTTATCGTGTTTTCGTACTATCATATTGATATATCAATGAACCTTTCCATGTTTAGCTATGCCCCGCCCATCACTAGCTATGCTCCACCCACACCTCGCCGTGTTGGGATTGATCGATCCCAGAATGCCCTAGATATCAATTTCCTGAAAACTATAAAGGGAAGCTATTGAATATTTTGTATCTAATTTGACTGGGTGTTGTTGCTGCCTTTGGCAACAATAGCGCGCAGTCGAATTAGTTTCAAAATATTCAACAGAATATTTATTAAATAGTAAAAGCATACAATTTTTGCAACAACGCATAGACCGTCTTCAAATATGCGTTCGTGACGTACTTATCGACGTCATTCATGACATCATTCATTACGGTGTCATTGTACACGTCACGCAGTTCATTATGACGTCATATGATAGGTGGGTACTCTGGAAAGGTGAATTTATTTGTCATGAACGCCATATTTTTGTAACTGTAGGTCACCTCCTTTTTATCCTCAATCGCTAATCGATTGTCATGTTAGCTCAGTTATAATCAGTGTACATGAATTTTAACTATGCCATTATGACCTGTAGGTTATTTTAACCATATTCTCTATTCTTCATGCACGTCAGCCTGTATACCTTTTATACAGTGCATATCCTCATATATATATGCTCAGAATGACGAAGTATTTACTTGTCCTCTATGTCTAGAAACAGCAGAATTAGACACTATCCAGTGTGAAACCTGCAGCACTGGTTGCATTATCCAAGTGTGAGACTGAATCAGCACAAGTTAAACAAGATTCACCCTAAAAGGCTGTTCAACTGTATCCTGTGCTTAGATAACCTCTGCTGTGATGCTGGTTGAACCTTAACTCTGGATAGACTAACTGTATCACTACTACAAGGTCATGATACAGATATTCTTTCTATCAGTCCGAGTGTACCTTCCACGAGCATAGCTTCTACTATTTCAATACAGAGTCCTACCCATCAGTTTACCTCTGCTTCCACTAGCAATAGAGAACAGATTCCATCATTTCCCACCCAGTAAAAATCTTCAGCTTTGAACAGTGACACCACATTTGTTCCCAGTACTGCTTCTAATGGGAGTATCACTCATACACCTGCAGATAGTTCTAGTTACACTCCTATCCCAGATGCCAAACCCTGTCCGACTGACATAGAAAACAAAGGCAGCAAGAGCGCAGAATTACATAAACCTAGGAGTGGTGGTCCTTCAAACCGTGCAGCAAAGAGCATAACTGCCAATGTGGATGTCCAACTAGCATATCTCAAATCTTCCCTGGAACAAAAGATCAATGATCCTACTAGAACGACCTCCCTTTTACAGGCTGGAGCCAATCGGTGTAATAACGTTCCTAATAATGCTAAGCAGCCATCACTAGATATTAATAGCTTCGCTAGTCGCCTGGACATGCTAGAGAAACGTGTATATATAGTATTGGAGTAGCAAAAGTTAATCCTATAATCACAAGAATCGAACACAATAAGTAGCAGGCTAAGCCTAATTGAAAGTAAGATCAATCTGTTGGTGGATAAGCCTAACCCACATATATCGGAAGTATCTCTCAGTCGACCAGCTGCCTTTATTGTTGCAGATGCTTGCATTCCTCCAATACCACCATCTTTTCCACGACCACTAACTCTACTGATGCCACCCCCTGTATCATCTAACCGCCCTAATATGCAGCCTACATTCACTGCATCTGAGACATGTAACATGCCCAACAAACATACTAATAGTGAACCTGGAAAGAGAATCCGTGTGCAGCAACAAGGTCGTGGTTGAAGTAAACCCACGCAAATATTTCTGACCTGCCTGCAACTATCACCAGAATAATCCCATCGTGAGAAACAATGCTAACAGCTTACTGTCAAATGCCTATAGAAGAGCAGCGTCCCGGCAAATTGACCATCCTCGGGTTGAGCACAAGACTGCTACTATGGCAAAGCGTGTTAGTATCCATATCAAGACCTCTAACTGCAGAACCTTACCTGATGCGCCTAAGAGGAACGAACTAACTGCTGCACATCCTCGACCAGAGCAAGTTACTCAATCGACTGCCCACCAATCTGTCCAAAACACACAGAGCAGTGGGTGTACTGACAGTCATAAACATTGCAGTACCATTAAGCAAAACATGACATCGCCCGCTCTAGAACCCCCCCCCTTTTTTAGGCGAAACGGGCCTCCTCACAAGGCTACTGGAGAAAAGCCGCTTCTCTCTAAAGCTGAACACCGCCTTCATCAAACCTACATACTTAAAGGTGGTTCGTCCAGTGCTAGATCCCTGCAACACATCACTGGATCTCTCAATACCAGAAGTGACTTAGCCATTACCAGCTTTAATGTTGAAGGCATTCAAGGTAACGCTCCTTACTTACAGCGAATCTCCCAGTACTCAGATATTATCTGTGGCCAGGAGCACTGGCTCTGGGACTTTGAAAAAGCTGAAATAGCACAATAATTACCCGATTTTAGTTATTCAAGTCGGTCGGTCGACGCTGATTTACCTAGCTGTAATTTTCAAAGGACTCGCGGTCATGAAGGCTTCTTTATTACCTGAAAAAAGGACCTCAATAATGTAATTACTACTTTAGATGAGGGGAACAATCGTGTACTTGCGATAGAGCTGAACCCGTCACTAAAACCTGTCCTTCTGGTTAACAGCTATATACCAACTTCCAGCTATTCGAATACCGCTGAAGAATACCAAAACTGTCTTGATGTATTACACACTAAGGTTGCTAAATTCAAACCGACCCATGCTGTTATTTGGGCGGGAGACAGGAATGCAACCATATAAGAGTAGATGAACAACAGATCCGACAAACTCCTGAAACACTTCCTCTCTAGTGAAGGTCTATCTACTGTAATAGACATTCCCAGTCAGGCAACTTACAGTCATGCTGGAAATTGCTTTCAGATTGATTATTTCTTCACACATGATCTGTCACCTCTTTTGAATTTACAGATTAAACCAAAAGAGGACTGTAACACTTCTACTCATGTGGCTGTTGTTTGCAATATTTTTACGTCAGTGGAGCGCCTTCCCTGTACAAAACAGTTGCCTGCCTGTACATCCAGACTACTATGGGCACAAGCTGATTTATCACCTTAGCACTGCTAATGTTACTCAATCACTAAATGTGGAATCACTTGCTGCTGCAGTGCATAAGGCTCTGCTAGAAGCCGCCAAGAAAGCAGTTCCACGCAAACAAGTTAGGATCAATGGTCTCAAGTGGTAGGCATCTCCAACTGTTAAGAATATTCTTAGCAAATGCAAACAACTCGACGTTCAATGACCGAAGCTAGACAAACCCGGTCCAGATCATCCCATCTGCCACTTACGGACAGATGTGAAAAAGGGACTCCGTTCCCAACTTCAAGGGCGTAGCATGTGAGAGGACTTTCCTTTACAATAAGATCATGCAAGATAGCAATAATAGCGATTTCCACAAACTTATTAATCGCACAAGACAGCATGGTAAAAGCACTGGCCATCTATCATTAGGGGGCAAGATTATATATGACCCCAATGAACAGTGTCAATCTCTTGCCAACCTCTGTGAAGATCTTGCTGCTCCGTCAAATTACCCACATTGTGACCCTCATCATATGGACAAGTTGGACTCCGACCTTCAATTAATACAGCAATTATATCATTCCAATGAACAGCTATGTCCAACAATTGTAGGTCATCAATATGTGATTTGCATACAGGCAAGTCCGCTGACGAATGTGGTCTGACTGCTGAACATTTTATCTATGCTATGGATAGCATTACCCCTGTCTGGTGCATCTATTCAATCTCATTATGACCTCTAAACAAATTCCAGAGCTGTTCAAGACAGGCGTGATTACCACAGTTCTTAAGAAATGCAATGACTCAACGACTCCAAGTAACTACCGTGGCATCACATTTGTCTCCATTATTGAAAAGGTGTTTGAGCACACGATTCTAAATCTTATTGGAAATATATATATATATACACCTGTGCAAAAGTTAAGCACCAGCAAAAACAATAGAACGTAGAAACATGATGGTACAACTAGGCTGCCATACTTTTTGTCCCCGCGTTAGCTGACATAATTCCAAGTACGAAATGCACATGCATGCATGACTTCACGCCGCTTGATGTCCGTGCGTGGCGGGAAACAGCACACGTGTTCAGTTATGTAAAAGTCCAGTTTGAGGTGTAGAACATTACATACAGATTTAGGCGACAAGATTAGGAATTTTGTGTTCATGACCGTGGTTTATTTGTACAGAGAGAATTAGCTCTTGATTGTGAACCGCTATGGCAAGACGAAGGTTAAGTGATCGTGTGAAATGGCAAATCATAGGCATGCATACCACTGGTATGTCATGCAGAGAGATTGGCAGACAGCTGAACATTAACCATACTGTAATCAGTCGTTTGATTGCAAAACATGGGCAAACTAACGAGGTGAAGGACAGGCCTAGATCTGGAAGACCGAAGAAGACTACTGCCCGTGATGATCGAGCCCTAGTACACCTTGTTAGGAGATCTCCATTCACCAACAGCAGAGTGCTCAGCCAGCAATGGGAAACGCGCAATAGAGTGTCAATGTCTACCGTCAAAAGGAGACTGTATGCTGCTGGCATGAAAGCTAGGAGACCTGTCAGACGTCCTCTCCTCACTGCACACTACAAAGAGGAGCGTCTGAGGTGGTGCAACGAAAGAAGACACTGGAACATGAGATCCTGGAGACGGGTACACTGGTCCGATGAAAGTCGGTTCCTGCTTCATGCCACAGATGGTCGAACTCGTGTATGGAGGTCCAGACGCACGGCGTACGACCAACGTAACATCATGGAAGAAGTTCCATTTGGTGGAGGTTCCGTTATGATATGGGGGTGCATCTCATTTGATTGTAAGCTGGATCTGTTGACTGTACCTGGAACACTAAATGGACAAAGATATCAAGATTCCATACTGGATAGAGTTGTGGTCCCTCATTTTGTAAATCATGCACCTGGAACCCACCCTATATTCATGGATGACAACGCCCGCCCACATCGTGCTAGAGCTGTGCATGAATACCTCGCCAGAATGCCATCGAACCCCTACCATGGCCAGCAAGGAGCCCTGACATGAACCCTATTGAGCATATCTGGGACATTCTGGGAAACATGGTGAGAAGGAGGGATCCTCCTGTGCAGAACCTACAGGAATTAACAAACGCACTCCATCTTGAATGGCAACGAATACCACAATGGCGTATCAGTCGGTTGGTGACCAGCATGAGACGTCGTGTCCAGGCCGTCATCCAGGCACAAGGTGGATATACCCGGTATTAATAATGACAGTCTCAAACTCGTGCACAGATGTTAAACTTCGTTTTCAGACACCATTAATGACAATCTAGCCACGTGTGTCAACTGTAGGGCAATAGTTGTCAGTTGTGTCAACGTAACCATATTCAGGCCTCGTTTTCAAGTTCAAACAAAAACATACAGTGTTTCCCCACCATCATAATCAGCATTCCTCTAGTTGCATTATTACCTCTTGCACTAAGATGGATGGGTACATAAATGTTTATGCTATTGCTTTCTTCATAGCACATGAATATACCCTCGCATGTGCGTAAAAATAGGGTGGTGCTTAACTTTTGCACAGGTGTATATATTAAACGATGCATTCTGATTGATTACACCATTTTTGCTCTGATCCCGCCGTATGAGAACAAACTCGTCGTCGTATTAATTTAGCGAATGTCATTAATTAATTAATGATTTCTCTTGGAAATAATCTATATGTATTATTTAGACACTACTTGAATCCAGACACCACGAAATTTGGAATGAAATGGATTTTTCCAATTTATTTAATTTACTTATTTGGAATGAAATCATCATATGTTAAGATTTCTTTCGTTTAATTCCACCTAGGCACACAATTTAATCATCGAAAAGTATATAATTTTGGGAATATGCGCCTTTAAAGAATACAAATGGAAACTGGTAGATAACTTAGCCCTACCTGTCTAAGCATAGATGAGTTGTAGTTAACACGTTTGACAGCCATGTCCGTGCCAGCCTTCGTAGTAGCATCATAATCATTGTATATTCCTTTCAAATCTGCTAGCATACTGCAACAGACAGGATTAGACTGGGATCTATCAATATCAATTAATTCCACTAATACACATGTTTGTCCAACTGACTGACCGAGCGACCGACCAACACACCGGCCGACCAACGGACCGACAGACCAACTGAACAGCGTATATTGGTGAAGACAATATTCGAAGACGCAATGAACGATGCTGACGAGTGATTGCACGCAATACTCATCTGTCTCACTGGTATTTGAGATGTTGTTCACCATATGATGGATGCATGAACAAACACTGAGTATGACAGAGAATTTTCTTTCAATCACTGCTTCAGTAAAGTAAAGTATTAAAAAATATATTAGCACGCTGTAGGCAATGGACCTTTCCAGTTTTTCTAAGCCCCGCCCATCTTTAGCTAAGCTTCACCCACATCACGCTCGTGTTGGGATCGATCGATCCATGAACTCCTTAACTATCAATGCCCAGTAAACTATACAGGTAAGCTGTTAAATGTTTTGAAACTAATTTGACTGGGCTCTGTTTTTGCCTATTGTAGTTTCAAAATATTCAACAGCATGTTTCTGAAATAGCAAATACATACAATTCGTACAACGTGTCGGACTATTAAGCGCTAAAGACCGCCGCCTTAATCGAATTATTCATGACGTCATGATTATGACCTCAACATACACGTCGCGTAGTTGATTATGACGTCATATGATTGAGTGAGGAAATGGATTTATGTATTATTGTCTAACCGCACATATCATATACGTATTGAAATATTTATCAATTCTACCGGCAGTTAATTTCAACGCGCATTAATCTGTTAATCGCTTTGCGCTTAGTAGCTTTACAAAAAATAGATACCTGCATGCAGATGTCAATGCTATTTCCATATACTTATGCGGCTGATTTATCCCTTACATTGTATTCCAAGATGATGTCTGGTACTTGTGCACTAATGATGTATGTAAATCTGCCTGGCCTTGCACATATTTCGGTTTCCAGTCAGCTTTGATGCCCTCTGCATGATCACCATCTGAATTAAAGATCGTCACACAATAGAGCAATTCCACATTACGTAGAGGCGGAAATGGTGTATGGTCTCTTAATACATGGCATTATCTTACTCAATTTACCAGGCACATTTATACATGTGAGAGAATGACAAATGAATACGATTAGTTACACCAGTGTTTTGGCGGGGCGGGGGTGGGGGTACAGGCGTCAGCAAGAGATTAAGAAAGAGAGGGGGGGCGGGGGAGAGAAGATCGAGAGAGAGAGAGAGAGAATTTTATCTTATCTTAAATATTGCCAATTTTCAACATTTTATGACGTCATTTTCAGAATGCATCCCCACTTATGACGTCATGTCCTTCGTGATTGGCTATTGCTACGTCAACCTGCGCATTAAGACGAAAACACGATGTTCGTCCGGGGGATACCGAGTAAAACTGCCCTCGCGTGACGGAAATACCAGCTCATACATCACTGATCTTAGCCAATCAAATAACAACATAAGATCATGTGACATTACTGAGGGGTAATACAGTTTCATCCGACACATTATTCACTGCGATGTACAGAACTTATCTTCAACTAAGGCAGCAAAATGGAGAGCGTACTTTCATGTTTTATTTGATATCTTGGTGATTTTCGTGTAAACAATTGACTGAATTCTCTGTCAGATATCTTTTAGCGCAATTGCACAGAAATTAACCCATTACTTTAGTAACAAGAGATTAACCCTTTAAACCTTGAACTTGTTTAAGAAAATTTCAATTTTTTCTAAGAAAATGTCAATTTTCAGACCAAGAGAAGACTTTTTGAAAGTTTATCACTGGAATGACTGGCTCGGTTATCGAGCCAGTCATTCCAGTGGTAAATTTTCAAAAATAGTCTTACCTTAGTCTGCATATGTGACATTTCTCAAGACCACTGTAGAAGCTGTTTTGGGCTGATATAAGTGTCAAAGGAATAATGGAAACATTGTTCTTACCACTAAGTGTGTTTGCGATCTGTAAGTCACCATTGACAACATCCAGGAAAAAGTCAGCTGGGTTGATGTATTCTTCACACACATATCCTAAAACAGATAGCATTCTTATTGGACCTTTTCATTTTAGCTATGCCCCGCCTATCTCTAGCTAAGCCCCGCCCACACCTCGCTCGTGTTGGGATCGATCTCGTTTCAGAAAACTATACAGGTAAGCTATTTAATATTTTGGAACTAATTTGACTGGGCACTGTTGCTCGCTATAGCAGCAACAGCGTCCAGTCAAATTAGTTCCCAAATATTCAGCAGCATGTTTATTAAATATTAGAGACTTTTAACAGTTAAAGATGGACCATATATAATTATTATGACGTAATGATTATGACGTCACCCTACACGCTCCTTAGCTCATTATGACGTCATAAGACGTCACATTGATAGATGGATTCTCTGGAATGCTGATTTATATAACCATTTGTTTGGTGACCATACAGTGAAGATGTGTAAGACAGGTGGGTGAAAGACACCTCAAACCATTATGGTTCGGAGACAGATAGTGTAATCAATAGTTTATAGCGTCTGCTCTGTCCATCTATTCGCTATAGCTAGAAGTGAGACCAACTCTGATAACATGAAATATAAGTAATTCCAATAAAACTTTGACCTGCGATCATAAGTATGACAGAAAAAAACACCAAGCATATAACCAAAGTATGCTTGTATATTGAGATAAGTGTTATCAGTAACAAATATATATAACTTCTCACACATCATCCCAACATGACTTAGCAATCGATGGACAGAGACCAAATTCAACAGTGGATAACCAAAATAGTGTAGACAATTGTCGAGTGAGATTCCATTCGTTTCCATTAGACTTTGGTCAGGCCTATTTGCCCAAGTTCTTGCTATCTGTACCGCTCATACTCCTTACTCCTAACAACACCCCACCCCACCCCCACCTCCACCACCATACCCCGCCCTCACCCCCACCCACACACACAGACACCCACCCACACACACACACACACTCACTCACACGCGCGCGCGCACACACGCGCACGCGCGCGCGTGCAGACATACACGCAGACGCACACAGACACAGACAGACGCACGCACGAACGCTCGCACGCACGCACACATGCATACACACACGCGCACGTACGCACATACGCACGCACCCACGCACGCTCGCACGCAAGCACGCACGCACGAAGGCACGCACGCACGTACTACACACGCGCACGCACGCACGCACGCACGCACGCACGCACGCACGCACGCACGCACGCACGCACGCATGCACGTACGTACGCACACCACATACACATCAACCGCTCCGACCACAGTTCTGCCTTTGTATTGTTTCACAATGTGTGTTCGAGCACATGTGATGTGTTCGATTTTCATAGCATTATTCTCTCTTCGTTTAAAGCTCTACACCAGCACTCTGCTGATTTATGTCTGTCGCTTATGTTTCTGGGCCGGTATTTATGAAGATGGCAGAGCTTACGCCCCGTCTCAACATAAAAAACAGACCAATTAGAATACCGCATTTACGCCACTGGGGAGTTGTTAACCCTAGCAAATTCCCTGCTAGGGTCAAGTTCGACTCACTAACTATAGTCAGTTTCATGGCTTACTGAACATGCGCAGTCACTATGCCAAGCCGAACGCTGAATAGTTAACTATAGTGCGTTGGTACCCGGTTCCCCATTGAATTACTATTGCAGAAAATTTGGAGCCGGGTAGCAATCTCCATTAACCCTTTCTGTCGTCTGTTTTGATGGCCTACGAAAACGGGTTCTTTTCGTCCGCTAAGACTTCAAAATGCGTCCATATG
This sequence comes from Chaetoderma sp. LZ-2023a, assembly GCA_034401795.1. NCBI lineage: Eukaryota > Metazoa > Mollusca > Caudofoveata > Chaetodermatida > Chaetodermatidae > Chaetoderma > Chaetoderma sp. LZ-2023a. The sequence continues at coordinate 88,313,604 of CM067375.1, forward strand.
ATATAAAGTGGGAAGGAATATGGGTTTGGGAACGTTGACATACAGTAGGAAAGCATAATTTCATCAAACCTAATTTATTTAATGAAATATTTACACTTGTATATGCATTTATTCACGGCAAGCGATCGGTGTCCGCCATTTTAAAATTTACACAAATATCGGACTAACCATCTGAGCCGAGCTAGGGTGCTCGGTTGACTATAGTTGACTAGCTAGTTAACTATTTGAAGTTCGACTGGTATTCTAGTTAGCTATAGCTAACTATGGTTAGGAGCCGAACTTGGCCCAGGATGTAAGCTATCTTGCCATGTAACCCAGGGAACTCACTATAATGAGATTATCCCATCTCCGTTCACCATTGTGCATTAGCTATTGCTCCCAAAGAGATAAAATAGGGTTGGGAGGTCTCAGGGAATGGACCTTTCCGGTTTTAGCTTTGCCCCGCCCATCTCTAGCTAAGCTTCACCCACACCTCGCTCGTGTTGGGATCGATCGATCTCTGAACACCCTGACTATCAATTTCCAAAAAACTATACAGGTAAGCTGTTGAATATTTTGTCGCACTCTTTGAGATTTGATGACGGTCTACATGGAACTTTTTGTGACGTAATGAGTGTGACGTCATCATACACGCGCTGCGCTGATTATGGCGTCATACGAGGTCAGATGATTTATGGATACTCTGGAAAGGTGAATTGAAATTGAATAATTATATCTCCAGTCACTGTAATATTAATGCTAAATGGATGCTCTAGAAAGGCCACTCAAGTTATGCAATATACGCAATACAAACAACAGATACCTAGTTCCTGGAAGTATCCTATCGTGTTCTTTGCAGGTCCCTGATAGACTACGTCTCCTTTTGACAATAGAGTGAGTTCATCAAACAGTTTAAAGATGGAGAACCGGGGCTGATGTATTGAGAAGATGATAGTTATGCCACTCTGAGCCAGTCTAGTAAATTAAAACAACGGGTCAATAATGACCTTGTTAAAGTTTGTTATTTTAACTAATGAATCTCAATGTCTTAAACTATTACTATGGAATATAATAATACTGCAGTATGTAAATTTGAATTACTTATAGTATTTTCTTTTTTCCAGAAACTCATAACCTTGGACATTCTGTATGTTTCCTTAAAGGTTCCTAAGCAGTGACATCGGCAATATAAATCTGTGCAACACTATTAATAAGGTTCTCTTGTGAACCGCCGTGTGAAGCCTCTCCATGAAATGTTGTAGAATTAGTGCCCTGTATATTAATAGTTTCCATGGAACATAGAGGGTAGAAATGGTGGGATCAATCTGCCATTCAAGTATCTGACGTCATAATCAAATATGTCACATATCACAATTAAAATGATGTAACTCCGTCACGAAAAACGAAAATTCTGTCTCGAAAATGTACGAATTGTATATCTTTGATGAATGTATTATTTAGTAACCATTCTGTTGAATATTCTGATACTAATGTGATGTTGCCATAGGTATTAGTAGTGCTCAGTCAAATCCGTTTCAAAGTAATGGCCCTTTCCGGTTTTAGCTATGCCCCGCCCATCTCTAGCTTAGTTCCACCCACACCTCGCTCGTGTTGGGATTGATCGGTCTCTGAACTCCCTGACTATTAATTTAAGGCAGCAGCAGCGTCCAGTCAAATTAGTTTCAAGATATTCAACAGCATGTTTATTATATTGAAAAGAATTGCAAAGACATACAATTCATACAACGTGTCAGAGCATTTGAGATTTGATGACGGCCTATATGGAACCCTTTGTGAGGTAATGATTGTGACGTCATCATACAGGCGCTGAGCTGATTATGGCGTCATACGAGATCAGATGATAGATGGATACTCTGAAAAGGTGAATCAATAGCGTACCTGTATAGCAACCTCCAAATTTAGATTCTATGAATTCAGGTTTCAAAGAATCAATTTGATTCTGACGTGGGTAAAAGTCGGCAAAGCTAAGCGAGAAATGGGCGTGACATAGCTGGAAATCGATCCTGTTGAGCATCGGGTGTTGCATTATCCTTTATTATGTTGCAGAGAGTATATTTATACATTTGTTGTTAGTTACCGAATGAAATGTTGTTCGAGCCCAAACAACGACAATTATGCATTGTCACATTCATGAATTGTGCCTTTATGGTTCTTTCTCTAATCTTACTTTCTAAGTATCACCATGACAGTGTGTGCAGTGGTTGAGTCCAGTCCCGTCGTCGGCTCATCCAGAAATAACAGAGGAGGTGACATAACTAGCTCCATTCCAATATTTGCTCTTTTCCTCTCGCCACCAGAAATTCCTCGAGTATATGCATTTCCTACCTTTATTGAAAAATGGATTTCCTTAACATATATTAACAAAGCTTATTATAGAATGGTACAGCAAGATTAATCAAAAATATTTTTTGCAGTTAGCGGGTATGACATTTAAGTTTTGAACAAACCAAAAAACCTTTATATAGTTGCATAGAGAACACATTTCTCATGGTTGAATGAGTCACTATGGTGATGCAACTCAATGATTACCTATGATGAACAGTCCATACGCGCCTAGCACTTAATGGCTAATTATGTGGAACAACAGCCAATATACAACTTCCACTTATTTATATATACTCATTAGATTCATGGGAGTGTTTAGATCTTGATACACCATTACATAATCGAAATCCTTTGCGATTTCACAAAGTGATAATATAAAATATAGTACATGTACAATCCCCGTACTAGGATGGCTGCCAATGAAACATTTGGCATGCTTATGTTCATGCAAGAATGTAAGTTGTTGGGAATATATAAGTAAACTCAGCATCCGACTATAAACCTAGGAAACAGAGACGCAGAAAAGAGCTATAGCTGACGACGCACCACATTTTCTCAGAGCTACCTTGGCATTATGTTGAGTAGGTCTGACAATTTTGAGCATGCCTTTCTAGAAAAGAGTACCAAGACACAATAATTAAATATACCCATCCTTGATAAACATGCCCAGTGAAATTACTCTGGTGAGCCACTCATCCAGGTGAATGACAAAATTCATTCCCTGAGGACTAGGATCCATGAGATCCACATGCCATCATAGTTAACCCTCTAATGCCTAGATTTGGTCAGCAAGTCATAATATTTGCCTATTGAAAGTTATAGAGATAGGCATTCCAGTGGTAAATTAAAAAATAAATTCACCTCTTGACCTGCAAATGGACATAGCTCAGAACCACTGCAAAAGCTGTTTTTTTGGTTGACTTTGCCATGAAAGAGTTCAAATTTGTGATGATCAGCTATAATCTCGAAACCCAAGCATCACACAGAGCAGCAATAAGATCCTGTGATGAGGGGAACATTATTTATATATATATATATCTAAGAAAGACATTAATCCCGAGAACTCTAGTGAGAGGTCCGCAATATCATCAGCAAGTGACAATTCCACACATCTCCATATTCATAGATCACACAAGTTAGGAGATACAAAGGATCGCCAGGTGAGCACCATGCCTAGCAAGTCAAGTGAGCACAAACTAGTTCTAGTGACGGAGCATTAACTGTTTGTATTAACAATGTGCATGGTCACAGCCAAGTTAATTAATTTTAAGAAGGAAGTGCCATCTTTTTATTAGCCCTATCTTCAAATTATCAGTATTAGAGGGCGAATAGGAGTGGTCTTTGTCTGTGTCGTCTAAAGCTAGAATCCAGTAGCACGTCTATGTAACGGCCATGTTAGTCTGGCCATCGACTAGCTAACTTATTTTCCGATACCCTCGTCAACAGACTCTTTCATTTTTGGCTGATTCCATTGTTTAATCAATAAGTGAACGCTGTGTATGGTTTGTTCATCATACATGGACATTAACATATTTTCATTCAGTTTTGTTGATCGTTAGATCCACTGATACCATACCTCGCTCGTGTTGAGATCAATCCCTCACTACTAATTTCCAGAAAACTATACAGGTAAGCTGTTAGATATTTTGAATCTAATTTGACTGGGTGCTGTTGCTGCCTATGGCTGCAACAGCACCCAGTCAAATTAGTTCCAAAGTCTTTGACAGAATGTTTATTAAGTGGTAAAGACATGCAATTCGTGCTATGTGTCAGACTATTAAGCATTAAATACGGACTAAATCGAGTCATTCATGGCATAGTTAATTATGACGTCATCCTAGACGTCACGTAGTTGATTATGACGTCATATATTGGATGGATAAACTGGAAACATCAAATACCACACAGTGAAATATGTCTATACATTCAGCATCATCATTTATTCCAAAACCTAATCCTTCTAAATGGATTGTGACAACAATAGCACCGTGGTGCTGATGCTTACCCTTGTGTTGGCACAATCAGAAAGGCCCAGTTCCTTAATGAGGTCTTCCACTCTATCAACTCGTTCAGCTAATGTGTAAGATGATGGCAGACGGAGGTTTGCAGAGAACATCATATTTTCACGAACAGTAAGTGTAGCCATTATATTGTCCACCTGCATAAGGGATATTTTATAGAAATTGTCTGAGCTATGCGCAGTTGATGTTAATGGCATGACAAGTGCAATAATATATTAAGGGCAGCGGAATAGGGGGAGGTGAAAATATTTAACAGAAAATGTTTACCATCGTAAAGAAGCTATCATTTCTGTTCATTATCCTTGAAAGGGTTTAAACTCAGATCACAAGAGACACCGTCCCAACGTATTTAATTTTCGAAAATTTCAACTGAGAGAGGCACGTGTCTCTAGTAAATGGCAACCTCGTCCCTGTCCTCCCTCAAGTCAGCCCATCATGTTCTAAATGCTTCTGCCACTTCTGTATATGAGGTAACAAAGCATGTTGACCTGAATCGAGCAGGGCATCTTAGGCTCAAGTCACGTGTATATTATTGTGGTAAATAATCAACAATTATCATGTATGGGTGTGGGCTATATGTTTGCATTTGTGCTTAGTGTCGGATGGAAAAGCGGAACCTTACCTGTAACACGTATCCCACCATGCACTTGAAGTTTTGTGGGATTTGATGGCCATTCATTAAAAGCTGTCCTGATACACCGCTAGCATCCATTCTCCCAGTTAGAATATCCAACAGTCTGGAAAGTTAACACACAAATAACCGAACTAATGGACTAATCTGGGATCGCTGTTCCATCCTATTTTAGAGTGGTTACCACTTTTTAGGGACAAATCACTCAATGTTAACCGTTGAAGTGATCTAGAAATAGTGAATAGAAGCAGTGCTTCTTCGAAGTTTTAGTTGTTCTCCATATGATCGCTCAGTATAAAATGACCATGACCCTTTCTACAATCATGGATGTAGGTTATGGATTTATTTTGATATGTGAACTCTTCCTATGATTTAAAACATTTTTTACTATGAATCTGAGACCAAATGATGAGAGGTTACATTAATGGATGCATCCGACCACTCACTCAATTATCTGACGTCATAATCGAATATGTCATGTTAGCTGTATAGCTCTGTCACGACAATTAAGAAGTCCATCACAAAGTCTACGAATTGCATCTTCTTAATGGATTTGCAATTTAATACATATTCTCTTAGATATTTCGAAGGTTAATGGACCTTTCCATATTTAGCTATGCCCCGCCCCTCTATAGCTAAGCTCCACCCACACCTCGCTCGTGTTGGGATCGATCGATCTCTGAGCACCCTGACTATCAATTTCCAAAAAACTACACAGGTAAGCTGTTGAATATTTTGAAACTAATTTGACTGCGTGCTGTTGCTGCCTAACAGCATGTTTATTAAACAGCACACAATTACAAAGACATGCAATTCATACAACGTGTCGGACTGTTTGAGATTTTATGACGGTCTATATGGAACCCTATGCGACGTAATGATTGTGACGTCATCATACACGCGCTGCGCCAGATGATGGATGGATGCTCTGGAAAGGTTAACTAACTGGGAGCGGTTGGTGCCACATACAGCAACAGCTAACCCCGCACACTCCGCCCAGTCCAATTAGTTTCTAAATATTAAACATCATATGTGTATAGTTACTTTAATATTTAGACACTGGTAATTCAGTTATCAAGGTTGTAAATCGATTCCAATAAGCGTAAAGAGTAGGCGGAACCCAGCTAGAAATGGGCGCGACACAGCTAGAAGTATCCTCATCTATTAGCTTTCCACAAACTACCAAAACATATAAAGCATACTTAGGCTTAAATACATTTACATTGATGCCTTCGATTGAACTATTATGACTTACGATGTTTTCCCGCTTCCTGTTGATCCCAGTATTGCATTCATTCCTGGGCGCCAAATACCACTGACATAAAATATAAGATGATGATTATTACGATTAAAAACCACCACTGGTCCAAGGTACACACACGCAAAAAAACATTATAAAGTCACTGTATATCGATAACATCTGTGACCGACTAATGAGCGGGTAGGTTGGCAATTTCGTAATGGTTGGTGGGTGGGTAAGTGGGTGCGTGTCCGCCAATACGCCACCCATTCATTCACATGCACTCCCTCCCACCTGTATGAACTTACCGCGCGCCCACCCAGCTACCCGCCTGCCCACGCGCCAGCCCACCCACCAGCCTACCCGCTCACCTTCCCGCACACCCGCTCACCCACTCGCCACCCTGCACAACATGATTGGATGTGAGAGTGGGTGAGGGAGGAAATACGTCTACGATTGAGGTAGTGAGTGAGGGAGGCGTGGAAGGGTGACTAGTTAAGAGGAACGGAGGGAATGAGCAAAGGAGGTGGAGGCAGAATAGGAGTGAGGGCGGCAAGGTGAGAGGGAGGAAGAATGAAGCAATGGAGGGAGGGAAGGCGGGAGGGAAGGGAGAACGGCGGTGGCGGGGGTGGGGTAGGGGTGGGTGCGGGTGCAAGTTGGTTGAATGGAAGGAAGGACATAGGGACGGATGGAGGGATATACGGGCGGATTGACAGACAGACGGAAGGGCGGGTGGATGGGTGGGCAGATGGATGGACGGATGGACAGATGGATGGACAGATGGATAGATGGATGTATGGGCGGATTGATATGGTTATGGGTATATAGATGGATAAGCAGACTGCCTGGCGAGATGGCTGACTGGCTGCCTGGCTGATTGGCTGGCTGGCGTGCGTCCGTGCGTCCGTGCGTGCGTGCATGCGTGCAGGTGGGTGAGTGGTTGGGTGGTGGGTGCCTGGGTGGTGCGGGGTGGATGGGTGCGTGGTTGGTGAGTGGATGTATGGACTGGTGGGCAGCTCGGCGAGCGGGCGAGCGTGCGGGCGGATGAACAGCTGACGGACGGACAGACAGACGGGCAGATGGATGGACGGACGGATGGATGGACGGAAGGGCAGACGGATGGGCGGACTGGCCAACTGGCGGATGGATTGCTGGATGGATGGATGCCCGTATTTTAATACGAGGGTCTGGGTCCAGGTCCAGTCTGCCTTTTAGTAGATTATTTTGGTCCAGGTCAGCGTCCGGGGTTGTCCTTTCGTAGATCTTAATCGAAATAATAGTTCCTGAAAGTAACTGGTAATGTTGCTATTACGATAATTAAATGGGACTAAGCAATAGAGGGATCCAATCTCTCACTCAAGTCTCTGACGTAATAACAATCGAATACCGCAATTGTGAGCTGACGTCGCAATCATAATAACGTAGCTCCGTCACGTAAATCACAAAGTCTGTCAGGAAACCATTTACTTGTATGTCTCTATGGATTTACAATTTAATAAACATGATGAGGAAATGCTTAAAATTAACTTAACAGGGAGCTTTTGCTGCCAGAGGCTGCGACATCCCAAAGTCAAATTAGTTCCAAAATAATCAACAACTTATTTGTAAAGTTTTCCTGAAATTTAGACTCTGAGAATTCAGGATTCAAAGATTCAAGTCGATTTCAATGGGCTCAAAATTGGGGTTAGCTAAAAATGGGCGTGGCAAAGCTAGAAAGGAATCCCTCCATTTTCGGCACTATTACGAATGATGATGATGATGATGATGATGATGATGATGATGATGTTGAAGATGATGATGGTGATGATGATGATGTTGATGATGATGATGATGATGATGATGATGATGTTGATGATGATGATGATGATGTTGATGATGATGATGATGATGATGATCATGATGATGATGATGATGCTGATGATGTTGATGATGATGTTGATGATGATGATGATGATGATGTTGATGATGATGATGATGATGATGATGATGATGATGATGATGTTGATGATGATGATGTTGATAATGATGATGATGATGATGTTGATGATGATGAATATGATGATGATGATGATGATCATCATCATCATGACTTACTTGATATGTTTTAGAATGTGCTTCCTCACTTTAGGTCCACAACACGGACGCATTCTCTTCTCCACTTCATAATTAATGTCACGAAAGCTCAGCGTGGCTCCTTGCTGCACCCGACTCGTGCTACGGCTTATCTTAATAGTACATCCGTCGAGTTTGCTGAGTTCGACTGAGTTAGAATTTTTACCAAAATCAGTCAATTCCACCATTTTTCATTCCAAGTCTATTGAAACAAGAATGAAGACAGCTTATTAGGCCACCTGGTTTAATGTACCCCATTGCAAAGAATCGTGATTAGTGAAGAGGTGCCTGCGCGTGCGTGCGTGAGTCGCGTGCGTGCGTGAGTACGTATGTGTATTTGTGTGCATGCTCGTATCTGTGTGCATGTTGTTTGCATACCGTTCTAGGTTCATCCTGAGGTAAATGGGCTGGGTAATAATCTTCGCGTGACAGCATGATTCTACCAGACCTGTGCTCTGAACCGGTATTAGTTTTGACCCTCTCTTGCACGATCCTCTGTACCGGGTGATCGATAGTTCCAGTGATGCATCATTCATAGACGCGATTTACACGGGTGCCAGTTCCTATTGGAACGACATGAAGGACTAAGGCATTTGTAATAAACAGGTCTGAATAAACCTATTGCCCACGGAGTGCTTACAGCATAAGGGGTGAGTGTTCAAATGCCAGGTAACTACCTGGGGACTTATAACGATGTAGCGCCCCTTAGGCCATTCGTTAAACCAGAACTCGAAAACACTGGCGTTAGCGTCTCATCCTCAGATACAATTTATTCTCTACTACAGTGCCTGCTTCCGTTTTATTAACTGACAACTGATCTGTTATGGGAGCCGGTAAGGTAGCTGGTTCAATGCAGATGCTACTGTCGGTTGGGATAGACTCACCTAAATACACCCGTATACCTGTTTCTTCATTATTGCTATTAATGGCATGCCACAATTATAGAGCATAAAACGAAACTTAGTGTTCCAAAGGTATGAAAACTAAAATATCGGTGCTGCTGTTCTATATCGCCTTCGTCCATATCATCATTCAGTCTTGCACAAAGGGGGACGTGCAACTCAGGTCACGTGCCTCTCCATTTTGGATGCAAGATAAACCAATACAATTGTTAACTTATATTCTTTTTGACCCAGGTAAGTCGTTTCACTGATAGGATCCAGTAGTAGCCTCAATCTCACACACAGGTACATCATCTGTTTGACCGTACTGACCTGTTAGTCCCTACCCCCTACATGTCACTATCGGATGGGTCGCCACATGTCAGAATCCCGCATTCGTGAGGTAACCCAAATTAACGTTGCATCAATATTCCACTGCATGGTCCAAAGACTAGTAAGATATTTGACGCGTGCTGTACAGAAAAAGGTTGATACACCCTTAAATATCGCGAAGATCTTGAGGCGTATTCTTGACTCAGCACCATTATCACTTGACCACGATCTTTTGACCACGACCGTTTGACCACAATCATTTGACCACGGTCATTTGCTGGATTTTACTCTTATCGACACTGACCACCTGAATATGTGTGGAAGTTTAGTGTGTGAAGTAATACTGACCGAAGCCAATTGCCAAAGGAATACGTTTTACAGTCGGTGCCATGGCCATTGCGGAGGCACAAGGTTCCTGGGTGTAATAGAAAATTCGGAGGGCGGTGAGCAGTAAGAAACTGTTCAGCACTGTTTCCCAGAGAGAAATACTACCATTGAGACATCAGTGCGAAAGATTCTCGCATATTGTTTACGTGCTGCTTCGCTACAACCCGTTTATTCATACGGGAGAAGTCCAGACGACCAATGCACAGCCGCATCCCAGTATCACACTGGACTGCCAACTAAAGTTCAATTTCCAGAAAACTATACAGGTAAGCTGTTGGATATTTTGAAACTCATTTGACTGGGTGCTGTTGCTGCCTTGGCTGTTAAATTACTTTCAAAATATTCAACAGAATCGTTATTAAAGAGTAGACATATAATTCGTACAACTTGATGGACTATTAAGCGTTTATGACAGACTATATCGCGTCATTCATGACGTAATTTATTATAGTGACAGCCTACATGTGTCGTAGTTGATTATGACGTTATATGATTGACTGACAAACTGGATTCCCCTATTGGGTCCCTATTCATGTCAAGGGGAGAATGGTGGGGGAGCAAGCAAAGATCTCGGTTCCATTAAGCGTTAAAGACGGACTAAATCCGATATAATTAATGATGACGTCATTCTACACGTCACTTAGTTGATTATGACGTCAGATGATTGGTGGACATACTGGAAAGGTTCATCCTCTAGGGATGTTGTTGCTTTTCTAAGCTATGTTTCTCTTATTGGATTTAGCAGGGGATTTGGTTGACCACGGCTGACCATGGCTGACCACAAAAGGGATTGGTTGTTCATCCTCTGTATCTGTGAGCTGGCCATTGAACCATTTTCTGATCGTCTCATCTTTTCTCTGTTCAGATCCGATGATGTATCCATCAAAGCTGTATATAGCGTGTGGTTGACGCGGCATGCGGATTCGTATTGTTTTGACTGCTCTGAACATTTTGCGACAATCATCAACGGAAGTGACATCATTTACACGGGCAGATGCTTTTTTTCAAGTCAAGGCCATTTCTCTCAAACGTTCTATGATACGGTTCATGGTCTTGTTGCAATCTTTCTTCGCTCATTGTTTCGTTCAGACACTTTTGGTAGGTGCGTGGTCTCCGCTTTCTCTGTGGCTTAGAGAGCACTGATATTTTAGCAGCTTTCTCCGTGGGTCAGAGAGCACTGATATTTTAGCAGCTTTCTCTGTGGGTCAGAGAGCACTGATATTTTAGCAGCTTTCTCTGTGGGTCAGAGAGCACTGATATGTTAGCCGCTTTCTCTGTAGGTCAGAGAGCACTGATATTTTAGCAGCTTTCTCTGTGGGTCAGAGAGCACTGATATTTTAGCCGCTTTATCTGTGGCTCAGAGAGCACTGATATTTTAGCAACTTTCTCTGTGGCTCAGAGAGCACGGATATTTTAGCAGCTTTTTGTGGCTCAGAAACCACTGATATTTTAGCCGCATTCTCTGTGTGTCAGAGAGCACTGATATTTTAGCAGCTTTCTCTGTGGGTCAAAGAGCATTGATATTTTAGCCGCATTCTCTGTGTGTCAGAGATCACTGATATTTTAGCAGCTTTCTCTGTGGCTCAGAGAGCACTGATATTTTAGCAGCTTTCTCTGTGGCTTAGAGAGCACTGATATTTTAGCCGCTTTCTGTGGCTCAGAGAGCACTGATATTTTAGCAGCTTTCTCTGTGGCTTAGAGAGCACTTATATTTTAGCAGCTTTCTCTGTGGCTCAGAGAGCACTGATATTGTAGCAGCTTTCTCTGTGGGTCAGAGGCACTGATATTTTAGCAGCTTTCTCTGTGGCTTAGAGAGCACTGATATTTTAGCCGCTTTCTCTGTGGTTCAGAGAGCACTGATATTTTAGCCGCTTTCTCTGTGGCTTAGAGAGCACTTATATTTTAGCAGCTTTCTCTGTGGCTCAGAGAGCACTGATATTGTAGCAGCTTTCTCTGTGGGTCAGAGAGCACTGATATTTTAGCAGCTTTCTCTGTGGCTTAGAGAGCACTGATATTTTAGCAGCTTTCTCTGTGGTTCAGAGAGCACTGATATTTTAGCCGCTTTCTCTGTGGGTCAGAGAGCACTGATATTTTAGCAGCTTTCTCTGTGGCTCAGAGAGCACTGATATTTTAGCAGCTTTCTCTGTGGCTCAGAGAGCACTGATATTTTAGCAGCTTTCTCTGTGGGTCAGAGAGCACTGATATTTTAGCAGCTTTCTCTGTGGCTTAGAGAGCACTGATATTTTAGCAGCTTTCTCTGTGGTTCAGAGAGCACTGATATTTTAGCCGCTTTCTCTGTGGGTCAGAGAGCACTGATATGTTAGCCGCTTTCTCTGTGGCTCAGAGAGCACTGATATTTTAGCCGCTTTCTCTGTGGCTTAGAGAGCACTGATATTTTAGCTGCTTTCTCTGTGGCTCAGAGAGCATTGATATTTTAGCCGCTTTCTCTGTGGCTTAGAGAGCACTGATATTTTAGCAGCTTTCTCTGTGGGTCAGAGAGCACTGATATTTTAACCGCTTTCTCTGTGGCTCAGAGAGCACTGATATTTTAGCCGCCTTCTCTGTGGCTTAGAGAGCACTGATATTTTAGCAGCTTTCTCTGTGGGTCAGAGAGCACTGATATTTTAGCCGCTTTCTCTGTGGCTCAGAGAGCACTGATATTTTAGCCGCTTTCTCTGTGGGTCAGAGAGCACTGATATTTTAGCAGCTTTCTGTGTGTGTCAGAGAGCACTGATATTTTAGCCGCTTTCTCTGTGGGTCAGAGAGCACTGATATTTTAGCCACTTTCTCTGTGGGTCAGAGAGCACTGATATTTTAGCCGCTTTCTCTGTGGGTCAGAGAGCACTGATATTTTAGCTGCTTTCTCTGTGGCTCAGAGAGCACTGATATTTTAGCCGCTTCTCTGATAGGTGCAATAAATGGAAGAATCCAGTTTTTGCTATGCCCCATGACCATTTCTAGCTAAACTTCGCCCACGAGTTGCCTGTGTTTGGATCGATCTATCCATGCGCTATCAAAATCTCAATTTCCCAAAAAATATACAGGTAAGATGTTGAATATTTTAAAGGTAGTTTGAGTGGGTCAGTCCAATCAAATTAGTTTCAAAATATTCGACAGCATGTTTATTAAATAGTAAAGACATAAAATTCGCACAACCTGACGGACTATTAAGCGTTTTAAAGCGAACTAAATCTAGTCATTCACTACACAATTGATTCTGACGTCAACCTATACATGTATGTGACGGTGTTGATTATGACGTCATATGATGGATCGAAAAACTGGATTCCTCAATTGTTGACAACTTAAGTCGCTACCGGGTCACTTTACTAAAGTAATGGCGAATATACAGGATCTCACACGAGTTGTTATTTCGTATCAAATTTATCACACGAGTTTAGTAAGATCTTAGTTTAAATGTTCTTGAGTGTGTTACAAATGAGATCTTATTAAACGAGTTTGTTACATACGAAATGACGAGTGTGAGATTCTATTTGTCACGTAGACTATTATTTCTAATTTTCACACCGATTCTGACTTATCGCTGTCATTGTAAGTATCTAAAGATGTCTGTTTTCGTTAACTCTGTAGCGCTTCACTAGGCCTACTGCCAGCTCTAACCAATACGCAATAGTTCCAAGCATAACCTATTATTATCGCAGGTCTTATTTTAATTGATCTTTTAAGATTTCTGAGCTCTCTGTTAAAATCTTACAAATTGTTTCTTTCTACAACATTGTAACGGTAGTGAAATAATGTCATAAGCAGTATTGTCACATGATCGCGGCTATAGGGGAGATAACGGGCGCAGTAATATATTGCTCGTGACTAGCGTCAAATATCAAATGGTCCGACACGTTGTATGAATTGTATGGCTTTGTAATTCTTTGCTATTTAATAAACATTCCGTTAAATATTTTGAAACTAATTTGACGGGGCGCTGTTGCTGCCTTAGGCAGCAACAACACCCAGTCAAATTAGTTTCAAAATATTCAACAGCTTACCTGTGTAGTCTTTTGGAAATTGATAGACAGGGTGTTCAGCGATCGATCGATCCCAACACGAGCGAGTTGTGGGTGGAGCTTAGCTAGAGATGGGCGGGGCATAGCTAAAACCGGAACGGTCCATTGATTATAAGTTTGCCTATGTGATATAATGCACAATGATATAAAAGATTTAATGACATACCCTGACAAACTAGCGAGGAAGGCAAAGCTGTGTGACAAGTCGCGGTACCCGGAGTAGTCTCTGCAAACTAACTTATCATCTAATCACGAAGGCAAATGAAATTGATTGTATTTATAACGTCACTATTCAGGATGATCAGGGGGTGGGGGTGAGTTCGAGGTGTGATTGAACACGACCGTGTAATTCTTTTTACCTCTGTATTTACAGATATATAGCCACTACTAGTCCATGATGTTTAGATGGGGTCAGGGGTTTGGAGCATTGTTCACGACGTGATGCATCTATTTACACATTTATATTTGGATATGTAGGGCAAATTTCTACAGCAATCAGTTCTGTTTTCACGTGACTAGTTTCGGACTGTAGAAGTAAGAATATCATTCTTGCGTACAGTTATATTTTCGCGTTTACACATTTTGTGGTGTCAAACAGGGTCAGCGATGTTCATTCGCACTGGTCTCACACATCAGCCTATCAACCGGGTTAAGAAAGGATTTAAAAAATCAACACTATTGTCACTTCACATTGGTGATAAATTTTTTCTCTTAAGGTTGTTTAGATTTTTAATAAACTTTATTGAAACATCGGTCCGGACTAAGGTTAGGCAGTTTTAAGGGTTGAGTATAAGCTACCGACTTGCGTCGTTTAGTTTATTCGTTAACTTCTTCTGAAGTACACGAAGAACATTTATACATGAAAAACATACATACGATGGTGGTTACATGAATATACGTATATGTTGGTATCTAATTACAATGTTGGTGCTGGCGATGATGATGATGATGATGATGATGATGATGATGATGTGCTGTTGGATACTTTGGATATAATTGTAATCTTAATGTGAATTTAATACAATATTTTCGGATTTTCCAGATTTTCCAAATGCCGGACATTGTTTTCAAAATAAAATAAAAACAAATTATCATCCATCCATTAAGAGATTTTGCCAAATCACTACATGATGGTGATGATGATGATTATGACGATGATGAGGGTAATGATGGTGACAATGTACTGTTGAATATTTTGGATGTACTTGTCTTAATAATATTAATATTAATTTAAAAGCTGCTTACATACACATTGTTTTCAAAATAAAATAAAAACAAATTAACCACTCATCTATTAAGATGGTCTGCCAAGTGGCCAATTGAATGCTCTTCGTTGTTGAAACCAGTTTACAACAATCCAATAGAATATAAAAACCCATCAAATAACGAACAGCCAGCCACAAATGGTAGAAAATCTCAACTTCCAGAGAACCACCATATATTGTAAGCTGTTCCACTATAATATATAAAACCCAACATATAACAACCAGCCACCAGCCACTAATGGCAGAACAATTTAGAATCTAATTTCCAAATTAACAGAATAGAGTGGTTCATTTCATGCCAAGCCCCGCCCACTTTGTAGATGTATTAGTATAGATTTTAGCGCTTTGAGCCATGAATACGCAGAGTTCAAATTCCAAGGTGATCGTTGAGGCAAGTTGTTGAATATTTTGGAACGGACTCGACTGTGTATCGTTGCTGCCTATGGTGGCAACAGCTCTCTGGCAAGCCAGACACAAAACACCCTCCAGAATTGCTATCACATTGTAGATTCACCAGAGACATAATTCGCACATGAAATACCAGACTGCCCGCTGTATGGTGGAGTATTTATGTAATTTTGCTTATGATGTCATCAAAGATGTGACGTAATTGATTATGGCGTCATTCATTCATCTTTATTCTGATACTATATTTATTATGCGCATGTATCTATTCACCACTTCTACACCGTGACAGTCCAAGATGTGTTATTGCGCTCTAAAATTGTTATTGCACTCTAAACAGTGTTATTGGACTCTGTCTTCAGACTGAAGCGCTACTCTGTAGTTACACACCTACATATTGAATATATAGGTGTATAATAAATAAGTCATTTAACACCTCCGAACACAACCCGGGTCCTCGCCGCACTCGTCCACTTTGTCTTCAAAAGTCCGTATTGAACTCAACAGCTTCGGCACCTCGTCCAATACTGATTTCTAAACACATCCCGGACTCGTTCAATAAAACTCCATAGCGTACCCTGGAATGCCAAATAGCCTAATAAGATATACATGATATGAAAAATAGTATGGTGGCTACAAAACAGTACTATGCAAGTTATACAAATTTGCACACACTGTCGCTCGAGTGATAGCGATAAGGGAATGTGGGAAGTGAATGATAATGAGATTAAGATTAGCACACACTGTCACTCGAGTGATAGCGATAAGGAAATGTGGGAAGTGAATGATAATGATATTAATATTGGCACACACTGTCACTCGAGTGATAGCGATAAGGGAATGAGGGAAGTGAATGATAATGAGATTAAGATTGGCACACACTGTCACTCGAGTGATAGCGATAAGGGAATGAGGGAAGTGAATGATAATGATATTAAGATTGGCACACACTGTCACTCGAGTGATAGCGATAAGGGAATGAGGGAAGTGAATGATAATGAGATTAAGATTGGCACACACTGTCACTCGAGTGATAGCGATAAGGGAATGAGGGAAGTGAATGATAATGAGATTAATATTGGCACACACTGTCACTCGAGTGATAGCGATAAGGGAATGAGGGAAGTGAATGATAATGAGATTAAGATTGGCACACACTGTCACTCGAGTGATAGCGATAAGGGAATGTGGGAAGTGAATGATAATGATATTAAGATTGGCACACACATTCACTCGAGTGATAGCGATAAGGGAATGAGGGAAGTGAATGATAATGAGATTAAGATTGGCACACACTGTCACTCGAGTGATAGCGATAAGGGAATGAGGGAAGTGAATGATAATGAGATTAAGATTGGCACACACTGTCACTCGAGTGATAGCGATAAGGGAATGTAGGAAGTGAATGATAATGATATTAAGATTGGCACACACTGTCACTCGAGTGATAGCGATAAGGGAATGTGGGAAGTGAATGATAATGATATTAAGATTGGCACACACTGTCACTCGAGTGATAGCGATAAGGGAATGTGGGAAGTGAATGATAATGATATTAAGATTGGCACACACTGTCACTCGAGTGATAGCGATAAGGGAATGTGGGAAGTGAATGATAATGATATTAAGATTGGCACACACTGTCACTCGAGTGATAGCGATAAGGGAATGTGGGAAGTGAAAGATAATGATATTAAGATTGGCACACACTGTCACTCGAGTGATAGCGATAAGGGAATGAGGGAAGTGAATGATAATGATATTAAGATTGGCACACACTGTCACTCGAGTGATAGCGATAAGGGAATGTGGGAAGTGAATGATAATGATATTAATATTGGCACACACTGTCACTCGAGTGATAGCGATAAGGGAATGAGGGAAGTGAATGATAATGAGATTAATATTGGCACACACTGTCACTCGAGTGATAGCGATAAGGGAATGAGGGAAGTGAATGATAATGAGATTAAGATTGGCACACACTGTCACTCGAGTGATAGCGATAAGGGAATGTGGGAAGTGAATGATAATGATATTAAGATTGGCACACACTGTCACTCGAGTGATAGCGATAAGGGAATGTGGGAAGTGAATGATAATGATATTAAGATTGGCACACACTGTCACTCGAGTGATAGCGATAAGGGAATGTGGGAAGTGAATGATAATGATATTAAGATTGGCACACACTGTCACTCGAGTGATAGCGATAAGGGAATGTGGGAAGTGAATGATAATGATATTAAGATTGGCACACACTGTCACTCGAGTGATAGCGATAAGGGAATGTGGGAAGTGAATGATAATGATATTAAGATTGGCACACACTGTCACTCGAGTGATAGCGATAAGGGTATGTGGGAAGTGAATGATAATGATATTAAGATTGGCACACACTGTCACTCGAGTGATAGCGATAAGGGAATGTGGGAAGTGAATGATAATGATATTAATATTGGCACACACTGTCACTCGAGTGATAGCGATAAGGGAATGAGGGAAGTGAATGATAATGATATTAAGATTGGCACACACTGTCACTCGAGTGATAGCGATAAGGGAATGTGGGAAGTGAATGATAATGATATTAATATTGGCACACACTGTCACTCGAGTGATAGCGATAAGGGGGAAGTGAATGATAATGATATTAAGATTGGCACACACTGTCACTCGAGTGATAGCGATAAGGGAATGTGGGAAGTGAATGATAATGATATTAAGATTGGCACACACTGTCACTCGAGTGATAGCGATAAGGGAATGAGGGAAGTGAATGATAATGATATTAAGATTGGCACACACTGTCGCTCGAGTGATAGCGATAAGGGAATGTGGGAAGTGAATGATAATGATATTAAGATTGGCACACACTGTCACTCGAGTGATAGCGATAAGGGAATGTGGGAAGTGAATGATAATGATATTAAGATTGGCACACACTGTCACTCGAGTGATAGCGATAAGGGAATGAGGGAAGTGAATGATAATGATATTAAGATTGGCACACACTGTCACTCGAGTGATAGCGATAAGGGAATGTGGGAAGTGAATGATAATGATATTAAGATTGGCACACACTGTCACTCGAGTGATAGCGATAAGGGAATGAGGGAAGTGAATGATAATTATATTAAGATTGGCACACACTGTCACTCGAGTGATAGCGATAAGGGAATGAGGGAAGTGAATGATAATGATATTAAGATTGGCACACACTGTCACTCGAGTGATAGCGATAAGGGAATGTGGGAAGTGAATGATAATGATATTAAGATTGGCACACACTGTCACTCGAGTGATAGCGATAAGGGAATGAGGGAAGTGAATGATAATGATATTAATATTGGCACACACTGTCACTCGAGTGATAGCGATAAGGGAATGAGGGAAGTGAATGATAATGATATTAAGATTGGCACACACTGTCACTCGAGTGATAGCGATAAGGGAATGTGGGAAGTGAATGATAATGATATTAAGATTGGCACACACTGTCACTCGAGTGATAGCGATAAGGGAATGAGGGAAGTGAATGATAATGAGATTAAGATTGGCACACACTGTCACTCGAGTGATAGCGATAAGGGAATGTGGGAAGTGAATGATACTGATATTAAGATTGGCACACACTGTCACTCGAGTGATAGCGATAAGGGAATGTGGGAAGTGAATGATAATGATATTAAGATTGGCACACACTGTCACTCGAGTGATAGCGATAAGGGAATGTGGGAAGTGAATGATAATGATATTAAGATTGGCACACACTGTCACTCGAGTGATAGCGATAAGGGAATGTGGGAAGTGAATGATAATGAGATTAAGATTAGCACACACTGTCACTCGAGTGATAGCGATAAGGGAATGTGGGAAGTGAATGATAATGATATTAAGATTGGCACACACTGTCACTCGAGTGATAGCGATAAGGGAATGTGGGAAGTGAATGATAATGATATTAGGATTGGCACACACTGTCACTCGAGTGATAGCGATAAGGGAATGAGGGAAGTGAATGATAATGAGATTAAGATTGGCACACACTGTCACTCGAGTGATAGCGATAAGGGAATGTGGGAAGTGAATGATAATGATATTAAGATTGGCACACACTGTCACTCGAGTGATAGCGATAAGGGAATGAGGGAAGTGAATGATAATGATATTAATATTGGCACACACTGTCACTCGAGTGATAGCGATAAGGGAATGAGGGAAGTGAATGATAATGATATTAAGATTGGCACACACTGTCACTCGAGTGATAGCGATAAGGGAATGAGGGAAGTGAATGATAATGAGATTAAGATTGGCACACACTGTCACTCGAGTGATAGCGATAAGGGAATGAGGGAAGTGAATGATAATGATATTAAGATTGGCACACACTGTCACTCGAGTGATAGCGATAAGGGAATGAGGGAAGTGAATGATAATGAATCAATATACAATAATCCATTCGTGCAAACATCCGATTTTTTGTTATCATTTGAAATAAGATTATCCCTTTCAGGATGGAATTTATTAAAGAAATGTACATTCAAATTATTACAAAGATTCATATATATTACCCTTTGGGTTTGTAAATGGACTTTTCCATTTTATCCATCCATTATATGACGTCATACTCAACTACGTGGCGTGTAGAATGACATCATAATCAATGACGTCATGAATGACGTAGTCACAAACACATAATTGAAGACGGACTATGCGTTGTGTACGAATTGTATGTCTTTAATAGTTAACACATATGCTGGTGAATAATTTGAAACTAATTTGACTGGGCGCTGTTATACCTGTGTAGATTTTTGGAAATTGATAGTCAGGGCATTCGGGGATCAATCAGTCCCAACACGGCGAAGTGTGGGTGGAGCTTAGCTAGAAATGGGCGGGGCTAAGAACAAACTGGAAAGGCCCATTGTCTGTCTAGTCGGACCATTGGCAGACTGGGTGAGTATAATAGTCGACCGATTGGGATCTGGAGCAGTCAGTTCACATGGCTAGTTTCAGATGTTAAGAAATAGGAAGGTCAATCTACTTTAGAGCTATAATTTCTATTTACAAAATTTTCTGTGTCAGTGACGTGTTAGACACTCCTCACACATTAGGCTGTCGAAAAGGGTTAAAATTAGGGTCAAGTTCGACTCGCTAACTACAGTAAATTTGTTGGTTTACTGAACATGAGCGGTCGCTATGCCAAGCCGAACGCTGAATTGTTAACTATAGTTCGTTGGTACCCGGTTCCCCCATCGAATTTGGAGCCGGGTACCAGTCTCCATTAACCCTTTCTGTCGTCTGTTTTGCTTGTCGACGAAAATGGGTTATTTTTGTCTGCTAGGATGTCAAAACGCGTCCATATGACATAAAGTGGGAAGTAATAGGGTCTTGGGAACATTGATATACAACAGGAAAGCATAATTTCATAAAACCTATGTTATTTAGTGAAATATTTGCACATTAATATGCATTTATTCGTGGCAAGCGATCAGTCCGCCATTTTGAAATTTACGCAAATATCGGGCTAACAATCTGCACCGAGGTCAGGAGCTCGGTTGCCTATAGTTGACAAGCGAGTTAACTATTTGAAGTTCGACTGGTATTCTAGTTAGCTATAGCTAAGGTTAGGAGTCGAACCTGACCTAGAACTGTCCACTTTATCCATTCTTCCTATGACGTCATAATTAACTACGTGAACGGTAGAATGACATCATAATGGATGACGTCATGAATGACGTAGAAAAGTACATCACGAACGCATATTTTGAGACAGGGTACGCGTCGTTGTACGAATTGTATGTCTTTACTATTTAATAAATATTCTGTTGAATATTTTGAAACTAATTTGACTGGGAACTGTTGCTGCCACAGCTTACCTGTATAGTTTTCTGCAAATTGATAGTCATAGAGTTCAGAGATCGATCAATTCCAACACGACGAGGTGTGGGTGGAGCTTAGATAGAGACGGGCGGCGCATAGCTAAAACTGGCAAGGTTTAGCAATTTCTTTTGTGAAAAGTTATTTTCACAGTACGCCTATATTTTCCAACACATTTCCGAGGTTTGTGGTGGTTATTAAAATTTTGAAATTTCTGATTATATATCTCTATATAGAAAGACGCTGGCTCGGTCGTTTTTGAGATATTATAATATTTGTAAAAATTTTAATTTAAAGAATCGTATAAAGGTGAATTATAAATCTACACAGATGTAAATAAAAACAGTCTCAGTATTAGACACTCATTCTCTCGTGTTGGGATAGATCGATCTCTGCTCTTCCTGACTATCAATTTCCAGAAAACTATATAGGTAAGCTGTTGAATATTCTGAATAAACTGCAACAGCGCCGATTCAAATTAGTTTCAAACTATTCAGCATAATGTTTATTAAATAGTAGAGACATACAATTCGTACAACGTGTCAGACTATTAAGAGGTAAAGACGGGCCTAATAGAATCATTTATGACGTAATGACGTCAGATTGTTAGATGAATACTCTGGACAGGTGAATCGTCAGATCTTCATCATGCGCACTTCCTCTCCAGGTATCTGTCGGCGCTGTATTATCATACCCTAGTGACTGATCTCTTCAGTACTTATCTAGACGGGCCTTGAAGGTATTTATCGACGCCATTTCTACAACATGCTGACGTGATTTATCCGAGACGTTAGGGACACAGACTGGAAAACAATTTCTTCGGACTTATAGTTGTGCCCGCAGATGGAATATTGTAGTATCATGTCCGCTGGCATCTTCTCTACCGACTCTTCTCTTAGCTTGATCGTAGATCATACGTCTTCATCATATGCACAGAGCAGCAGCAGCTTGTATATTTCGATCATATCACCACGAACTCGGTAAAATGCCAATGTAGACAGTTTCCCTTTGTCTCTAGTCTTTTCTCATCTCCCTAAAACCCCCTTAGAACCATGTATTCTTTTGGTGTCACTTCTCTGAACATTTTCTATGAGCATTATCATTGATTTCTTATGTCGGCACCAAACATCTGTATCATAATCGAGAGAGGTCCTTATCATTGCCTTTATAGTGGAATGAAGGGTTTTCCCCTCTCATTTAGGTTGACGAATGGTCGTCTAATATTTGCAAACATACCATATAACCTTTCTGTAATATGTCTCTCGAAGATTAGTGTTTCATCCATGACCACTCCAATGTTTTTTTCCATCTTTTGATTGCAAGATCTCGTGTGTGTTTTCATAGGTAATGATATAGTAGTTACATAGACTTCGGTGTAATGAAACGAAATAAGTCTGAGCATATGATGATTTCTTTCTGTATGAATTAATATCATATAATTAGTTGTGAATTTGAATTAGGTAATCGGGTCTTTAGTTCTTCGGAACTAAAACAAGGTCAATAGAGTCTCGCTAGATACGAGTTCCGGATTTTTCCCAGATTCTCCATGCTTTTCGGATCAAATCCAAAGTTCTGGAAATCGAGTGTATGGTCATACCTTATCCTTTGTTAACATTTCTGTCAAATCGGGCCAGTAGTTTTCAAGAGATCATCACTTCCAGAATTGGATCCGATCCGGATCTGTGTTTGTATTTATTAAGATCACGGCCAACGTCTGGAGATCCTCTTGGCCCATCAGTTTCTTCATTGTTTTAAAGTTTGAGCCAAATCGGATCAATAATGTTTGTGATAGAGCCCGGAATAGGCTTAAATTGTAGCTGACTGACTACGGGACATGGCGTGTATTGAGCGGTTACCGGCAGCTAACAAATATATTAATTTATATAGAATGAAACAATCATGTGCTAAGATGTATTTCGTTTCATTTTATTGATGTACATAAGTTAAGCCTCTAAAAGGATACAATTTTAAATTTTGTATTTTCAAACATTCTGGTGTGAATGTGCGCCTTTAAAGAGATTTTGTTAATGAATTGACATTTACATAAACATTGTGTATGCCTATTGTGTATGAGGAATGATATAGTAGGAGGGAGAAATTATACCACCCATTATCGGGGATGTGGCAGGAGAGTCTACGGCCTCCGCTTCTGAAAATCCCTTGGTTTCATTACCCGTGACATCCCTATTTAAAGATATAAGAGGATGTTATGACACTGGAGATAAGCAGGGACCAAAGATTGATGATCAGTTGGCCGCCGTGATTCGAGATATGGCAGGATTAAAAATGAATCCGGAAAAATTATTACAAAAATCGGAAGTTCATTTGCGTCCACAAAATTGTGACGTTCTTCAGATGACTAGAGTTAATGAGGAAATCTGGAGAAATTTAGACAATAACACGAAGCTTCGGGATCTAAAATTACAACGGATTCAGATCCCGTTTGCTCATGGATTATCTGCATTGGCGCAAGTTACTGACGTTCTCGTTCGCTCCGTGAGAATCGGCGAGACTTTGAGCGGAGAGGCGATGGCGGCTTGTTTACGTCTCGCTCTGGATTCGTGCTCTCTTTTGCTGCATGCGTTGAGCTGAATTTGCGTCGGCGGATGATAATTGCTCCGATATTAAGTGATAAATTTAAAGCGCTGAAGACTAAATCTATTGTAATCACTACAAAACTGTATGGAGACAATTTGGCAGATGATATAAAATCGATTGACGAGTCAAATAAGTTATTGGACACAGTTGTTCAGCGTGCCGATATCCCGAACGTTAAGATGAAATTTCAAAACACTTACACTCGTGAAAGATTTCATCCATACGGCCAGAGACGCGGACAGACTGATTCTAATAGGTCAAGAAACACTTGGCATCGTTTTTAGGCGCATTCGGGGGGCAGCAACAACAACAACAACAACAACAACAACAACAACAGACTCAGCAGTCGAGAGGTGCTTCCCTCCGATGTCACAGCAACCGAGGATACGGCAACCGTCGGACGTATCAGTAAAAGTAGACAAGGTACATGCTATTTCACTCACGGATGATACATTTCCAAAATTTAAAGCTGGTAACATTAACCATTTTTTGGACAAATGGCAAGAATTGTCTTCAGATTCATTTATTTTGGGAACAGTTTTAGGATATAGATTAGAGTTTGATAGTATTCCTCATCAATTACATCCTCTTT
This sequence comes from Chaetoderma sp. LZ-2023a, assembly GCA_034401795.1. Classification (NCBI taxonomy): domain Eukaryota; kingdom Metazoa; phylum Mollusca; class Caudofoveata; order Chaetodermatida; family Chaetodermatidae; genus Chaetoderma; species Chaetoderma sp. LZ-2023a. The sequence continues at coordinate 88,338,299 of CM067375.1, forward strand.
CTCCTATCGAATTTGGTGGCAATGAAATCACAATTGTAGATGCTGAAATTAAATCCCTTTTGGAAAAAGGGGTGATAGAGTCTGCTGAATTTTCTGCAGGCGAGTTGATTTCAAATATTTTTGTTAGGCCTAAGAAAGATGGGAGTTCTAGAATTATTTTAAATTTGAGACAGCTGAATGAATATATTAAATATGAACATTTTAAAATGGATGGCTTAAATTACATTGTTGATTTAAGTTCTCAGGATTGTTATATGGGATCCTTGGACTTACAAGATGCTTACTATTCAGTTCCTATTTCTATATATGACAGAGTGTTTTTGATATTTTTCTGGAAAGGTCAGCGTTATCAGTTCACTGCAATACCTAATGGTCTGGCAAGTGGGCCCAGGGGTTTTTTTACAAAGTTGTTGAAACCTGTATGTGCAGCAATCAGGGAAAAGGATTTAATATCTTGTGGATATATTGATGATTCTCTTTTAATGGGAGAGTCTTTCGATGAGTGTTTGCGCAACATAAATGAAACGCGAATGCTTTTTCAATCACTTGGCTTTTTTTCATTAAAGAGAGTAAGTCAGTTCTAATCCCTGTTCAGGAGCTTCAGCACTTGGGTTTTATGCTGAATTCGAATGACATGACAGTAAAATTGACAGAGAACAAGATTGGTAAAAATCATTGAAAAATGTCATAATATTTTGGAACAAAAACATTTGACTGTCAGAGACGTCTCTCAACTAATTGGTTTGATGTTCTCGTTTTTTCCTGGTGTGAAGTTTGGTCCATTATTTCATAAAGAATTGGAGATGAATAAAATTTTGGCATTACAGTGTAATAAAGGCAACTATGAAGAGCCTTTGTGTCTTTCAAACGAATCACTTATTAATATCAAATGGTGGATCGAGCATTTACCTAATACTGAGAATAACTTTGCACTTAAGCTGCCTGAGATTTTGGTTACCACAGATGCTTCGAAAGAAGGATGGGGGCGGGGGGGGGCGGTAAGACAGTCACAAAAGACAGGGGGCCGATGGACAAAAGACAAATCGGAATGTCATATCAATGAACTGGAATTGAAAGCAATTCTTTTTGGACTCAAATCTTTAGTTCATGAAAAGAATAAGCATATTTTGGTCAGGGTTGATAATGCTACTGCGGTTTCATATGTTAACCACATGGGTGGTACAAAATCACTTAAGTGTCATGAGATAGCTAAATGCATTTGGTCATGGTGTATAGCTAGAAACTATTTTTTATCAGCCAGTTTTTTGCCAGGTGTTGAAAATATTGAAGCAGATTTGAAATCTAGAATTTTTAATGATCGGACCGAATGGACTTTGTCTGATTATGAGTTTCATAATGTTATTCAACATTTTTCATTTGAATGTAATATTGAGCTATTTGCAAGTCGTCTAAATTATAAAATAAAACCGTTTGTCTCATGGGGGTCAGAGCCTGAGGCGATGACTGTTACTATTGACTGGAAAATTTTCAGATTTTATGCCTTTCCACCGTTCTGCATCATCCTAAAGATTTTGAGGAAAATTCAGAGAGATCAGGCAATGGGAGTTCTGATTTTACCAGAGTGGAAGAATCTGGTATCCTCTATTGGCAAAACTGTTGGTCAGACCGGTTTATCGGATCAAGTGGAGACGAGGACTTCTGACACTACCACATGTTCAGGACCAGATAGATTACCCTCTTGGAAAAAGCCTTCATCTGATGGCCTGTCTATTATCAGGCAGGCCTTGATTCATAAAGGTGTGCCTGCGAATGTTTTAGAGACGATTTTAAATTCATGGTCGAACAGGACAAGAATTCAGTATGCGTCGTATATTAAACAATGGAATGTTTACTGTGTGGAACACGATTGTCAAGTTATTTCTCCATTAGGTGATGATATTTTACAGTTTCTACAACATTTAGTGGATAATGGTGCTGGATGTATGGGTGTCAGCTCGGCAAGGAGCGCTTTGTCATCCGTTCTTACATTGAGGAATGGTGATTCTATAGGAGAAAATAAATTAATTTGTCGATTTGTCAGAGGCGTATATAAAGCTAAGCCACCACAGCCAAGATATACATGTACGTGGGATGTTGATATACATCTGAGCCATTTCAGACAACAACCACTGCCTGAATTTTTGTCATTATATGACTTAACATTAAGATTAGCAATGATGTTAGCTCTAACTACGGCTCAACGATGTCAGTCGCTATTTTTGTTAGATTTAAGTCACATGACAAAAGATGATCATCGATATAGCTTTCATTTAGTTGGTAACTTTAAGCAAGCTAGACCTAGTTTTAATGACCTGAGGATTGTTGTCACTAAGTACCCTGAAGATGTTAGGCTTTGTACATATAGAATTTTAAAGATATATATTGAACGGACAAAAAACTTGAGGTCATCTACAAAGTTATTCATTGGTACAGTAAAACCTAATAAAGAAGTAGGAAAGGAAACTATATCGCGTTGGCTGAAAACAATTATGAAATGGCAGGGATAAATGCAGACGTTTTCAAGCCACACAGTTGTAGGGCTGCATCTGCTTCAGCAGCAGCACGACAGGAGGTAGTTATTCAGACAATCGTTAGTACGGCAGGATGGTCGAATGCCAAGACATTCGGCAGGTTTTACAAGAAGCCCCTGGATAAGGAACAGGGCAAATTTGTGAAAGGTGTATTGACACCGCGTTAGAAGATGCATATAATTGCAACATGTGTACATATGTAGAAATGAAACAATTTAGTTTGATAACGTTCATTGACGCGAATTCAATATTATGGAGTATACATTTCAAGACTAGCTCTGAGCGGAGATGGGTATTTTCCTGGGATCATCAGGTATGGCACTGGATTCACGGTTTGGATGGATGAAATTTTAACTCTTGGGTGAGTAAACTTGGAATTTCATTAATCACTGAATTTGGATAATCATACTCCATGATAAGACTATTTACACTAAAATCATCTGGGCTTTGAAGTCTCATGGAATTCAAGAAATTTGATTACGATATAATTGATAGATTAGACGAGACTTCAGATGAAGTCTGATAATAATTATACCTTAATCAAATTTTGTAGAAGGACCAGACACGGTTCCTCCCTGATCTTCACCAAAACCTTCGGTAGAAGAATGGTGGGTGGATACGTGTAAGCGTGCATCCCTATCCAGCTTATCGCCAGAGCGTATGTATCGATGGCATTTGGATCGGGAATCGGCGAGACATAAGTCATGATTTGAGCATTTTCCTTTGTGGCGAACAAGTCCAGGTTTGGTTTGCCCCAATGCTCGAAGATCCTGTGAAGAACTGGAGGGTTGAGAGACCATTCTGTTGGCAGAATCCTCTGTCTGCGAGACAACGCATCCGCCAGAATGTTCAATCCCCCATGAATGTGAGCTGCTTTCAAAACAACCGAGTAATTCCTGCACCATTGAATTAGGTGCCACACCTACATACACAGTGTGGTTGACTTGGTCCCGCCTTGGCAATTTATGTATGATACTACTGTCGAATTATCCGACAGTATCAATATCATCTTGCCCCTGACCTTTGGAAGAAACTTTTCCAATGCCAGTTCCACTGCCATCATTTCCAACAGATTGATATGCAGCTGGCTCTCTTGGAAAGTCCATGGGTCCGAAACCTGGTGTTCTCCCAGGCAGGCCCCTACCCCTCCAGCAATGCATATAGGTGTGAAGTGCCACATTCTCTCCTCTGAGAAACGCTGTCACCGCTAGGACCACTCTGGTGAAAACCCTTGGAGCTGTCGACAGGCCGAATGGGAGGACTGCAAACTCCGATATCTGATTCTGAAACGCGAATCTCAGAAACCTGTGACAACCCCTGTTCATTGGAATGTGGAAATATTCATCTTTCCGATCGATTGACACACACGACATTCCTTTCCTCAATCCTGCCATTACCGACCTCGGAGTTTCCATCTGAAACCGAGGCCTATGGATAAACCAATTCAATGGCCTGAGATTGAGTACGGGTCTCCCCACACCCACACCCCAGTACTCTTGGGGACAAGGAACATGTTTGAATAGAGGCCTGGACTGTTCTGGTTCGCTGGTTTTATTGCTCCCTTCAGAAGCAAACCTGACGCTTCATTTTGAATGGCTTCTAACTTATCTGGCTCTCTTGGTGCGGGTGTCCAGACAGGTGCCAAAGACAGATTTTGTGGTGGAAAATCCCACCACTCTGGCATGTACCCGTGGGATATTTATCCCAGGACCAGACTGTCTGACGTCACACCTCGCCAAGACTCGACGAAACGCATGAGCCTTCCACCCACTATAGACGCATTGATGCCTAATGCGGGTGTCTGGCTCACGATCCGTTCCCCAAACCTCTCTCTTAACGAGAGAGAGAGAGAGAACCATTTTGGTCTTGGCTTGACCGGTCTAACTGGCACTGCCGTTCCTGTCGCACAGGCGTGGTCCAGGCAGATACGAAGGGAGCTATCATACCCTCAGGTACGATCAGCTCTCTTCTTTCCGCCCTTGGAGGACTTACCCTTGCCCTTCCCCTTGCCCTTCGTGCGTCTCGGGCGAGCAGAAGCTACAGTTGGGTGGGAAGGAACCTCCACAACCTTCTTCGCCTTCCTAGCTGCAGGCGGCTGCGAAGACCCAGCAATAGCAGAAGAAGCTGGCTTGGCTTTCACTTTGTCTTGTGCTTCTTCTGCTTCTTGGAAGATGGTTGTACAGTCAACGGTTTCGCAACAGCCCCTAGTGCATGCGCTTGTCCTACTAGTTCTAGCTGCAGATTAACTACCAACCGATTCTGTGCAATGTTCGCTGTATCCTCTAAGATAGCCTGCGCTTGGCCACCAAAGATGGCATGGCCATTCAGGGGCGTTCCAAGCAAATGCTCCCGGACGGCGGTAGCTGGACGCATATGGTCTAGGACCATCTGCCTCTTGGATTTAATCACATGCGCTTGCACCCTAGCCAACGCGTCCATTGACAGCACCAGGCCGTCATTGACACAGGATAGCGCCACAGGTGGCAAATGGTGGCCTGCCCCAGCTGCAGCCCACACAGACTGAAGTAGGCGATAGGAGTGGTTAACAGCACTCATTGTTGGTCTCATCGCATAGGGACTTCTTCGTGGTGTACTTGCGACCTGTCCACAAGTGCCAGAGCGGGGCCACCCACTCCAGCACTCTGAACCCTAAGCACCCAGCGGTCACCCTCAGTGACCGCTGGAACCATACCGTATTTGTCATACTCCCCTTGAGGAATACGGCACCTTGCGCACATCTCCCTGGAGGCTGCAGGTTAAAAGTTGCTTGCTATAAATAGCATCCAACAACTCCTTAAACCATGGATGGCTCCCTCGGTAGGACAGGGAACATACCAGACACGGGAAGAGACTGTCCTACAGCCTTCGGAATTAGGGACGACCCCAGTGTGGGCAGGACGCTGTGCAAGAAACCTTGTATAGTGGGCCCGAACCACGCTGGAGGTGCATCTCCAAAACCTCCGGCTGCAGACATGGGGCGCCCCCAGGGACTGAAACGGATGCTCCACGATTTCTTTCCGTACCGCCTGACCCCACGTCAGACCCAGCCAAGTCCTTCTGGGAAAGGAACTCGACCAACATCTCGACCGGCCACACTGAAGACACATTACACCTACTATCAACGTTACATGGTGAACAAAGAAAACAGACATGGTCTTTGTAGGCAACTTTGACGAACTTATGGCATTCGGCGCAAGATGGCGGGGTAGGCTTGGCCTAAAAAATAAGCACAAGACCTAAAGTAAGCAAGCGGAACGAAACAGGAATGGAAAGCAGACAAATAATTTTCAAATATGCTGACCATAAATTAATTGTAGACCCTCCAGCACCCCAAACCCGCAACGTTGCAACAAAGATCGCATTATCTGATGGCAAGAACGTAGCGGACATTAATACACCCATATACTGATCCTGATGGATGTATAAAACGGAACCAGGAACCATATCGGACAGCATTCACGGTATATTTAATAATAAATTTCAAATTATACTCTCAAACAAGGCCAAAACGATACGTGAAGATAACAACAAAATGATAACAAACTGCTGTAGACAACGGTAAAACCGCAGAACATGCATCTTAAATTAAGAATTTTGAAACCACCGATCAATGCAAACAGATCATGATTACCACGCAAATCTTGACATAATTCTAAGGTTTTTCTGGTACCAAAAGTACGCAGCACCCAGAACAAGATGCGCGAATAAATGAAACATTTTCTTTACCATAAAAATCCAAGAATCAACACGGGTGTGAAGTCACCCGCTCGGATAATATGGAGAACGACGTCAGCCGATTTTCATGTTAAAAACACCGTATAGCCAACACCTCATTTCATATTACTGCCGATCGCCGTTGGGATTAAAAGGAAGCGATCTATCTGGCATATTTTGTTGTCACCACACGTCCCAGATTCGCGGTCAGAAATTGGAACATGTGACACAGACGAAATTTTAGAGACCTAAGTCTCCATACAGCTAGAGAATAACATGAAAGAATACGACCTGAGATTCAGAAGCTCCTTTCATGGTAAATCCAATATTCCGTGAAGTGAAAACAGCAAAACTTAGGCACAGAAAAACACTAAAAAAAACCTAAGAAATTCTATGATTTTCCAAATGCAAAAAGCATGTATGGCTCTTGTTGCTATGCAAACAAGAATGAGCCTCACTGGCAGACGGGTACCCGTTTGTTGGGAACCGGATACCCGGTTCCAGGAGCCGGTAAAGCTTTCTAAATCTAGATTCCTAGAGCAGCTAGCTAGCTAGCTTGTTATCAATGAGTAATATAATGGTAAGTATTGATCGAAGGAGAATTAGACAGCTTAGGCAAAAATGTAAAGAATATGATCACTTTTACTATTCCAACAGGTAATACAATGTGGCATATAAACTATTTACTACCTCAACAGGTAATACAATGTGGCACATAAACTATTTACTACCACAACAGGTAATACAATGTGGCACATAAACTATTTACTATCACATCAGGTAATACAATGTGGCATATAAACTATTTACTATCGCAACAGGTAATACAATGTGGCATATAAACTATTTACTACCACAACAGGTAATACAATGTGGCATATAAACTATTTACTACCTCGACAGGTAATACAATGTGGCATATAAACTATTTACTACCGCAACAGGTAATGCAATGTGGCATATAAACTATTTACTATCACATCAGGTAATACAATGTGGCATATAAACTATTTACAACCTCAACAGGTAATCCAATGTGGCATATAAACTATTTACTATCACAACATGTAATACAATGCGGCATATAAACTATTTACTACTACAACAGGTAATACAATGTGGCATATAAACTATTTACTACCTCAACAGGTAATACAATGTGGCATATAAACTATTTACTACCACAACAGGTAATACAATGTGGCACATAAACTATTTACTATCACAACAGGTAATACAATGTGGCATATAACCTATTTACTATCACATCAGGTAATACAATGTGGCATATAAACTATTTACTACCTCAACAGGTAATACAATGTGGCACATAAACTATTTACTACCCCAACAGGTAATACAATGTGACATATAAACTATTTACTATCACATCAGGTAATACAATGTGGCATATAACCTATTTACTACCGCAACAGGTAATACACTGTGGCATATAAACTATTTACTATCACATCAGGTAATACAATGTGGCATATAAACTATTTACTACCACAACAGGTAATACAATGTGACACATAACCTATTTACTATCACATCATGTAATACAATGTGGCACATAAACTATTTACTACCTCAACAGGTAATACAATGTGGCATATAAACTATTTACTACCACAACAGGTAATACAATGTGGCACATAAACTATTTACTACCTCAACAGGTAATACAATGTGGCATATAAACTATTTACTACCTCAACAGGTAATACAATGTGGTATATAACCTATTTACTACCGCAACAGGTAATACAATGTGGCATATAAACTATTTACTATCACAACAGGTAATACAATGTGGCATATAAACTATTTACTACCTCAACAGATAATACAATGTGGCATATAAACTATTTACTACCTCAACAGGTAATACGATGTGGCATATAACCTATTTACTACCGCAACAGGTAATACAATGTGGCATACAAACTATTTACTACCACAACAGGTAATACAATGTGGCATATAAACTATTTACTACCGCAACAGGTAATACAATGTGGCATATAACCTATTTACTACCACAACAAGTAATGCAATGTGGCATATAAACTATTTACTACCGCAACAGGTAATACAATGTGGCATATAACCTATTTACTACCACAACAGGTAATGCAATGTGGCATATAAACTATTCACCAGTATAAAAGCTGGGAAAATTACCAATAATAGACTGAAATAAAACCCACCTAGAATGGCGTGAATGGGGCCTGGAGTCAGGGACTCGACAGACGCCAAGCAAACTAATAAAGTAAACAATCTAGCGAGAATGGGACCTGCTAGACAGGGGCCGGATATACTCCATCAAAATTCATACATAATATTTTAAATCATTGCATTAGCGATTTTATTTAACACCGAAACTTACATTACAGAATTTCAATTGCCCATAAAAATTAGCTATTCCAATAGCTACACCCTTACACTACTGGCCGTTTCCGTGCCGAAAGAGACACCGGATTCGGCATAAACCTAGATTATAATAAGCTCAGATAATTCAGTGAGGATATTAGGAAATAGAGGCCGCTGCCAAATTATAAAAGTGGTTCTAAGTTTATACAGACCACTATCGTGTATTAACATTACATTAAAAGAACAACGCCGAAAAGATACAGCGGGTGTGGCAGCTTGCATCCATTGTGCTTAACATCGGCCATACTCGGCCACTCCTAGCAATGGGCCTTTCCGGTGTTAGCTATGCCCCGCCCATCTCTAGCAAAGTTCCACCCACACCTCGCTCGTGTTGGGACCGATCGATCTCTGAACACCCTGACTATAAATTTCCAAAACATTACACAGGTAAGCTGTTGAATATTTTAAAACTAATTTGATTGGGTGCTGTTACTGCCTACGGCAGCAACAGCGCCCAGTCGAATTAGTTTCAAAATATGCAACAGCATGTTTATTAAATAGCAAAGAATTACAAAGACATACAATTTATACAACGTGTCGGACTCTTTGAGCATTTGTGACGTAATGATTGTGACGTCATCGTACATGCGCTGAGCTGATTATGACGTTATGTGAGGTCAGATGATTGATGGATACTCTGTAAAAGGTGAATTGTACTTCCTTCCTTCGGTTTAGTTGAACCGACCCTTGAAACCGCCGAGGTTTCGTGACGGCGACAACTAAAACGAGCAGCACTCACTACCTCAGTATCTTCATTGATACCTTTAGAGTAGGATCTACGCTATAAGCCAAAGCAGGAATTCACTGAGAAAACATATTAAAGGAAGGGAAAAGGGAAATAACAAATGCTGTTTATTTGGTAATGGACCTTTCCATTTTTAGCTATGCCCCGCCCATCACTAGCTAAGCTCCACCCACACCTCGCCGTGTTTGGATTGATCGATCCCCGAATGCCTTAGCTATCAATTTCCTGAAAACTATACAGGGAAGCTGTTGAATATTTTGTAACTAATTAGACTGGGTGCTGTTGCTGCCATAGGCAGCAACAGCGCCCAGTCAAATTAGTTTCAAAATATTCAACAGAATATTTATTAAATAGTAAAAGCAAACAATTTGTACAACAGCCCATAGACCGTCATCAAATAAGCGTTCGGGACGTACTTATCGACGTCATTCATGACGTCATTCATTATGATGTCATTGTACACACCACGCAGTTCATTATGACGTCATATGATGGGTGAGTACTTTGGAAAGGTGAATTTCTATACGATATTAAATAAACTACTATCGGTAAAAGATGGCAATGAATCAGGATTATCTGAGAAAAAGCATTTACTATATCTAGCAGCACTTAACTTGGAGCCAGTTAGTAACTGTGCCGACGCTTCGTGCCAACTGCGTGTGCAGGTATAGCGCATAGGCCTACCTGAATATAACGAAAGTACATTTGAATATAGTTTTGTAAGCGGTATGAATAGTATTCTCTATAGGCGCCGAGGTAGAAAACATTATTATTTGAAAGTCACTTTTTCTGGTTAAAGCAACAAGTTTTGGTCAAAACGATTTCAAAATACACTGCTGATTTCCAAGGTCACAATATGATGCCTACTGAATATTTTGAAATTCGTGTGACTGAATGTAGAACTTGTCTGGAAACAACGGCTTTCAGTCAAATTGTTTTAAAACTAGACAATATTTTGCCTGCTAATCAGCTTAGCGCGAATATAACTGAGCTTATATGGCCGGCCATAGTCGTTATTATTCATTCGCTGGGCATACACCAGAGCGCATAGGTCCAGCTGCGTGACTAATTAGTTCCCACCAGAATAACATAAATGGTATTTTGTTGCTTTTTCCTAATTATTCTGATTTATTTCTGTTTTTCCCTGGTGGAATTAGGTTGATTATTAGATAAAGCTGCCATTAAAGAACATGTGTTAGTTCCCTGATCATTTCATTTAATATAACTGGCCTAGCAGTGAATCTTGGGTTAATTTAGACTAAACCTAACGCAGACTAAACGATAGCTCCTTAGGGACCAAGTCTAAAACGGCTTGATCCCGGCACACAGACTTCGGCAAAAGACACGCATAACGAACTAACTCTCTTGTGACTGGAAGGCCCAAGTGGGTCCTCCACGCCTTCAAAGCAAAGCATAGAGTAGTTCATTATCCGCTTCTTCAGCATAGTCCTAAATAGGTACAGAGCTTCGTAAACGCTTTTGTATGTGTCCTGTATTTGTCCTTGTTGCATTTTGGTTGCTAATGATGAATACAGCCTGGGAGTCACTTTTCGGCTCGGTCCCCTGCCGCTCTCATAGTCAGTTGCATTATGGAGGCTTGAGCAAGCCACGTAAGCAGGCACCTTATATTTAAACGATAGGCTATGGATAGGCATAAATCTCTGTGTTTTGGACCTAAAGGCTAACTGTTAATTTACTACCTTACGATGGTCCGCTCATTACGCGGCGTCCACCAAATTATCCCCGTTTGAAGATTCAGTCAAGAAATTTCCTTGGATATCGTATTCTCTGGTGAGATATATAAAACTGGCCCAGAGATAGGAAACACACTTTAAAGTAAACTCACGTCGGCTTAAATCGGCCACGTACCATCACACTATGTAGATTCAGTAAAAATATAGTAACAGTCAAGTAAATCACATAACACCATTTACAGTCATTCTGGCTTCACGAATAGCACAGATGACATGGTAGTGTTCGGCGTTGGCGGGAATGCTCATCCGGCCTCACTGGAACATTATGGGTCCACCGCTCCCAGAGATTGGCTTCTGTACGCTGCAATCGCCCCGCCCGTGATGCCCTCTTTGAACGAGACACCACGAGACCAACTGACCAGTATCATCGGGCCGACTCGTACCCAGAGAACGAATCGGATCCTGAGGATTCAGTCGGATGGCACAGCGACTAAGCTACACCAGGCAATCTCCCTAGAGGCAGGTAAAATTGCCAGAGAGAAATAGAGGCAGCTAACATTTTTAGCAAAACTTATTCTAAAGAAAGCGGCATCAACATCGCCAAAATCCCCAAACTAGAAGCAAACGAAAAGCAAGACAAGAGATAAGGGGGCAATAAGAAAGAGATAGTCCTCTGTTGGAGTAAATTACAAAAACAATTACAGTGTCAGAACTTCAGAACATGATAGAACAAAATAAAGAAAATTAAAGTTTTGGCATGATCCGAAAAAATCTGGAAAATCCGGAAGCTCCAGAAAAACGGAATAGCTTTTGCAATATGACAAAGACGGGAGTGCGAGAGTCTGCAATCGCCGGTTTCTCTTGTTTGCATACTGAGTAGAGATAAATTCTGGAGCTGTCAGTTCCAGGTTAGGGTGTTAGAAAGTAGGGAGATAGCTCTTGTTTACCGTTATACTTTTACCTGCGTCAGGGTTCATGTGAGCATGGAGTGCTGATTGTTGTTGATGTTGCTGTTATTGGTGGTGGTGGTGGTGGTGGTGGTTGTGGTGTTTTGTTGTTGGTGTTGCCGTTTTGTCGTCGTTGTCGGCGGTGGTGTTTTCTTGTTGTTGTTGTTGTTGTTGTTGTTGCTACTGCTGCTGCTGCTGCTGCTGTTGTTGTTGTTGTTGTTGTTGTTGTTGTTGTTGTTGTTGTTGTTGTTGTTGTTTTTATGAGCGTGGAAGGGACTACATTGCGATAACTAAACAAAGTAAAATAACTTAGCATATTGTCACGTACTGAACTTAATAACCTAAATTCACCTTTACTTAACTTCACATTTAACAATATATATATATATATATATATATATATATATATATATATATATATATATATATATATATATATATATATATATATATATATACTGACTAAATGGCTCATGCGCATACCCTCACGACGAGGCTAGTTGTATGTATGTATGCTTACTGTATTCTACGGCTGTAGTAGCAGAAACATCCTACAGCTGAAAGCAGTCCTTCTTCGCTTTTGCCCACTGTGTCTTGTCCTCAGCCAAAATCCCTAGCTTCCTCAGGTCCATTTTGCCTTGAGTGTACCTAATCCTGCTTTCTTGAGGTCACCTCGTAGCACGCTTAGCAGATTTATGCAATGACGTCCTCTCCTGGCTCTGTATTTGCTGGCTTCGAGTAGGGAGAATTCCAAGGCTCTCTGTGCTGGTGTGTCTTCCTGCATCATTAGCACATGGCCAAACATGGACCATCTTTGCTGGGCGACTTTTACAGACAGCGGTGGCGTATTACACATCTTGTATAGTGCATCATTGGAAATTATGCCCTCTGGCCATTGGTGTCCAGTGATGGTTCGTAGGTGTTTGCGGTGGCAGGTGTCAAGTTTGTCTAGAACTGCCTTTGGAGCTGCCCAGCTGTTACAGTTATACATCATCAAGGATACCCAGGTTGCATTGTATAAACGTAGTCTTTTTACCAAGCGAATCTTTGATCTACAAATCCATAGCTTCCAGAAGGACTGGAAAACTATGTTCCCCATGATGCAGCGTGCAGCAATGTCAGCAGTATTGCAAAGCAGTGAGCCCAGGATTTTACTTTTCCTCCATTGGATCGCCGGCACGGAGTGGATCGTCATTTTCTTTAGTTTCATGCTTTATAGATAGGTATATGTGGGTGAACTCTGTTTTGGATTCATTCATGCAAATATTCTGAATTTTTAGTTTGCTTACAGCTATTGGGAGAAGTTCGTAAAGTGATTTCTTTTCCTCATCTAGAAAGTCCACATCGTTGGCATATTCCATCTCTAGCGGCATGCCCGGTATTGACACTGGGGGGGGGGGGGGAGGGGGTTGGTCTTGTGGCGTTTTCCCGCACGGATTTCAATGCAGCAGCCAGGTAACATGTGAAGATCACAGGGGATAGACCATCTCCCTGTGGGCAGCCGATTGATGTCTCAAACTCTATAGACTTCACTTACTTGACTCGTACTCTCAGCTTGGTGTCTGCAAGCAGTAGTCTCACTAGTTGTAGCTCATCTTCGTTGCAACTGGCCTGGCGTAGTACATCTAGGATCTTTGAACGCTTAATTGTGTCGAAGGCTCGTGACATGTCAATGCCCATTTTGTGGAAATCCCATTGTTTGGACATGACTACCGACACAAGCATGCATTGAGCCCATACAATGTCTGCGCAGCTGCGTTCACGTTTGAAGCCACTTTGAGATGATCCGTTGAAGTCGTTGATCTTGTCTCGCATGCGGCAAAGAGTATCATTGGATAGGATTTTCCGTATGCTGTTAAGGAGCACAATGGACTGCATATTGACTGGTGGGGTGGGGCAGGTGGCTTCTTGGGATTGGGTAGCGCGATAAGGATACCTTGGCCTACGGCGTCGATGGGAAGGTGGTGCATAAAAGCTGAATTGATTATTTGCGTGATCGATTTTGAGATAATGTTACTTGCATATTTGAATAGGTCATTGCTCATGCCATTAGGTCTAGATGCATGTCCATTTTTCAGAGCTTTAAGTGCCTTCTCAAGCTCGTGTGTATTAACTGGTGTTAGTAATGGCCTGGGGTCTCCTGAGAATGGGTGCAAGGGCTCATCATCGTGGTCAGTGAACTGTCTGTTCCTTGAACCATTCTCGAATTGCCTCGGCTTTGCCCTGGTCAGTTCCGATAAAGTGTCCTTCAGAGTTGTGTACAGTTAGTGGTGGTGTGTAGTCAGCAACTCTCAGGGCTCGGGCTGCCCGAAACATTTTGTGGCAGTCATCCGTGGCAGTGATTTCATATGCTAGCATGTCTGCTTGTTGGATAGTAAGATCTTTTAAGCATTCGCTAATGTGGCGCAGAATGTTATTGCATTCCTAGCGTAGTTTGGTGCGATCTTCACTTTGGCCACTTTGATAGATGTGCAGACATCACGCTTTCTGTTCTGCTGACAGTTTTACTACGACAGGGTCGTCAGCATACCTAGTTGTGTTGTTTTTTAGAACACCTATGGTGTTAGTAGCTGATGATTCCATAGATATCAGTATTTTGGTTAGAGCTTCGTTTGGATCGGAGCTGACTTCGATGTTAGCTATATGCTCCTCAAGGGCCTTTTTGTAGGCCATTTGAGCATCAGTGTCGCTGATGAGCGTGGATAAGTTGTAGGTGACTCTAGCCTCTTGTCTGGTATGGCGTTTACACATTAGGAAAAGCTGGTTCATATGGAGGCATGTAATGACTGGCTTATGGTCAGAATTGAGGTCTGTGCCTCCATAGGAACGAGCATCCCGAAGTGGGTGTTTTGCTGCTGTCTTGCATAGTGAGAAATCTAGTTGGTTGAAGACAGCTTTTGTAGCCTTAGAACCTTTTGGGGCTTTGTAATCAGCAATGTGTCCAGTCCATGTTGTCCGGTGGCGGAATGGGTGTTTGAAATCCATATTTGTGGCAAATAGGCCATTGGAACAAAGGAATGCCACCAGTGCATCTCCATTGCTGTTGCATGTGTCCTCTCCATACGATCCCGTGCATGAGCCAAGTCCTGAACTTTTGTCCGCAATGCCGAGTTTACCCAGCTTGGAGTTGAAATCGCCACACACGAACAGTTGCCATCTAGCTGGCATAGTAAAGGCGGAGCTCAGTTCTGCATAGAAGGAATCTAATATAGCTGGATTCTCTTTGGCCCTTTCGGTAGTTGGCCCATATACATTGACTATGCGACACTTGGTGGTGGTGCACTTTCGCGTTGGTATAGCCAGGTCGATAAATGCAATGCGATCACTGACGTATCCAAAACTAATGATATCGTCCAATACCTTGGTCCGATTACGAAGCCTAATCCACGGTAAGTGGCCTGTTTTTGCTCCATGAGTACTAGCTTATGGCCTGCCTGAGGTTGCTGCTCTGAGTGTATAGCTACTTTAGTTTTTATTTTATAGTGTTCACAGTCTGCACCTAAGGTTTGCCTCTTTGATGTTGCAGTCAGACCACGTATATTCCACGTAGCTATGGTAAGCTCCTGGGAAGATTGCGTTGTCCGAGGATGTCGAGCACAGTTTCTTGTTAGAAGGTTAGACATAGTCAGAGTTGCCTCTGTATGCGGATGTCAGCCCGCAATCCATGATGACTTAGTTTGCCAACAAAGTTGGTACTTACGGAGGAGACCGGCGTGGAGGTGTCATCTTTCTCCCACCCACCCCCACCCCCACCCCCACCCCCACCCCCACCCCCACCCCCACCCCCACCCCCACCCCTGGGCTAGTAGTCGCGAGCGCCAATGGCGTGAGTTCGGTAAATCGCTATTGCGCATGAGCGGACATTAACTGACTGGTTGACGCAGACGAGAAGCTGCATTTACAGCCTTAAAATGACTTGATTATCTTGTGGTAATTTGAAGAGAAATTTAACGCACGCAAATTTACATATTTTTTTATCAGAAATAAAATTGTATTGGCTATATTAACCTGGCACTTTATTCGACTACGTAACAAATCGTTATTTTGGAGACTATACATCCGGGAGGGGGGGGGGTAAATACTGAACGTTGACATTAGGGCCAATATGGCCGACATTAGATATTTAATACCTTCCCCGAATGTGTATTAAATTGTATGTCTTATTGCGGATTTAGTTCCAGACTTAAACTTCAAAACATTTTTGAAAACACGCCTAAAATTTACGACGATGCAACGGCTATATTGGGGAATTACTGATTTTGGTCCAGACATCAAACATTAAAATGTAATGCGATCCGGGGGCGGGGTGGGGGAGAGTGGGGTGGGGAAGGATGGGGTGGGGTGGGGGCCCTTCACTTGTCGCCAAATTACTTATTGAGAAAACAGTAACAATTGGTCAAGGTCAATTTTTTGCTAAATTTTTCTTATTGCATTTCTTGACATTACTGGTCATTCCTCTATTATATTTCAAAGTATAACGGATTAAGAGCCTTCCTTTACATCATAAATAGACAGTTTTTAATGACAGCTTGCAGTCAAATTGCTTTATAAATATATAGGCTAAGTCAGAAGTGCTTCATAGACTTTTAAATTCGTTTTATCAAAATTGTGTTTTGAACCATAGTTGCATGATTCAAATTGCCATAGCATAATTAATAATAATATGAAATTAGATAAATAACATTTTCAGAGTCACAATCTAGATTAGACTGAAGTTGGAACTTGCTTTTGTTCTGAAAGCTCGTGAAAGTATTCTGGTTTGGGAGAAATTCATCTAACTTGCACCTTTTCTTTCCGCATTTACGAGATTCGCCTACACCTATAATCGGACGATTGTGAGAAATCTTTGTAGACCGACGATTTGAGGCATTATCTGGAATGGTTTCCAAGCCGTCCAATGTTTCAGATTTGATTTTGCGCAAGAATCGTGAGGAGTAACCTCGTGGTTTGAGGGCTTCGAATAGGGTAGAGCACGCTTCTTCAAAGTTTTTCCTATCACTCGAATTCCTGTGAAAACGGATTATTTGTGATTTTACTATTCCTTCAAAAGTATGCGGTGGATGGAACGTTTTTTTGTGCAATAGCTGATGTGAATCGGTTGGTTTGAAATACACTTTGTAGTCTAAGTAGCCAGTTGTTTCATACTTTAGACCTTTATATACAGTTACATCCAGGAAATCTACAGACATCTCGTCAATGGTTGCTTTTAATTTGATATTCGGATGGTGATTGTTCAGAATTTCTAAAAATTCATCAAACTCTGCCTTTGTGTGTTGCCAAATCATGAAAATGTCATCAAGGTACCTGCGATAAATGAGGGGCTGTTTTGGACACTTTTCTAACGCTTCCTCCTCCCACTCTGCTACGTAAATATTGGCAAAACATGGGCTAAAGCGCTTGCACATCGCGCAGCCGCAAATTTGTTGGTAAATTTCGCCATCGAATTCAAAATCATTGCCTTTCAGACTCAGCTCTAATAGAGCTATTACTTCTCTGTCTGGTCTGTTGGTGTCTGGGTAGTTCACGAATGCTTTACGGATAGAATTTATACGCTTCTCGATGTCAATGTTTGTATACATAGCATCGATGCCAAGCGTGACCAAGAATGAATTTGGAGGTATCCAGGTCTCAGAGACCTGTGATAAGAAGTCTTCTGTGTTTTTCAAGAAGCTGGGGTGTCTATTTGCTATTGGCTGTAGATGGTAATCGATGTATTCACTGATTCTGTAGGATTCTGAGCCACAATCAGAGAGTATAGGTCGCCCGGGCGGTGACATTGGGTCCAACCACGAATCTATGGGTTTATGAATTTTTGGCAAAAGATAGAAAGTCCGTGGTTTTGACTCAAGTTTAGCAAAGAGATACTTATGTTGCTTTTCGGTGATCTTCTTGCTATCGAGCAATTTTTTAAGAATCCCATTAAATTTGCTGCAATTATTTTGCCAAAGTCGTTTGCTTAGTTTCTGGTAATGCTTTGGGTT
Organism: Chaetoderma sp. LZ-2023a; assembly: GCA_034401795.1. Lineage (NCBI taxonomy): Eukaryota > Metazoa > Mollusca > Caudofoveata > Chaetodermatida > Chaetodermatidae > Chaetoderma > Chaetoderma sp. LZ-2023a. The sequence goes on from CM067375.1 coordinate 88,356,347, forward strand.
ACTAAGTTGTCGTTGTGCTTCACGTTTATAGTTATCTTTAAGCATTATTACAGTCGCCGACCCTTTATCTGCAGGTTTGATGACAATTTCGCTGTTTTTAGACAATTCAATTAAGGCCTGGCGTTCCTCATAGGGTAAATTTGGTTGATCATTAGGGAATGCAGAATTTTTAACACATTCTGAAAAGAGTTCTATGCTTTCACCGATCGCTGGATCCAGGATTTTTACGTTTGGTGCCCAGGCAGTTTTTTCAATGAATGGTGGAATGTTACTATTAGAGTTACGAAAGAAGTCTGCTAACTTAATACGGTGACTAAATTCAGATGTTTCCATACAGCCATTATCTAAAAGAGCATCCAAACCTGTTTTAGGTTTTGGTGTTGGGACAAATGTAAGACCAAAATTGAGCAGTGACTGCTCTGCTTCACCTAATGGGGAGCCAGTTAGATTGACAATATTACTGCCCAGTCCTGTTTCCGGGCGGATGTTACCTTGGCCCTTGTCTAGTTTAAATTTAGGAATTTAAGCCGGGCAGAATACATAGAGTTAGCTGTCTTCTCAGTCCAATGAATGTTATCCTTAACAACATTTAATTCGGAGAGTCTGAGTGCAGGAATGACAGTCACAGATTTTGATGATTCAGTCGTCGAATTGAGGGACTGAATCGCCAACCTCTGCTGAGCTGTCAACCGACTTGAATAGTTAAGTTTTGCGAAGTAAATCGCAGTCTTTGAGAATTTGGACTTAATCGCACTGAGAAGCAGCATTAATCTATGTTTTGAACTAGAGATGGGTTCATTCATATCATTAATACCAATGTTAATCACTATTTTCTCTGGTTTAAATGATCCAGTGTACTTTTGAATTAGTCCTCTAGCATGACACAATTTAGCTCCTGGGTAGCAGGCAACTTGCGTTTCAGGGTGGGGCTCAACATTAATGCGACTCAGATTCGAAGCTCCAAAGATGAGTACTTTGTTCGTGAGAACAGGTAGTCGCGAGTCAATTTTGTTTTCGATTTCATGATGAAATTTCCAAAAAATGTTTCTATCCAACATGGTTGGTTGTTTGGGTCTATTTGCTAATTTAATAGGACGCACCTCCGGTGAATTACTTGGACCTGGAGTTGGAGAGAAGCTGGGCTGTGGCAGTTTCCCTGTTGGGGATGGGGTCTTGAGACCCGATGGTTGACTGCTCTGAGGGGATTTCTGAGAAGCGCCAGTCCGTGGACCAGATTTGCTACCATTAACCCTTTCCCTCTGTGGCAAGGGCGGATATTCGTTTATGTCATTTAGATTGCCTAGTGGAGAGTCAGGTAGTGGGATTAATGATGCTTCAAATAGCATATCTCTTGGGCCAGAATCTAATGGTAGCAATGGAGAGATTTTATTGTCTACTCGTTTTGTGACTGGCGGCGAAGTTTCAGGTGATCTGAGACGTTTTTACATTTGTGATTGTGGGGCCACAGTTGGTATCATGACCAGAGGCGTGGCTTGTGCGAGATTTTGAATTGGTTGCTGAGATGGATCTATCGGTCGCACAAAATCGTAAAAAGAACTAATCGCATTAATGTCGAGCTTTCTATTATAATTGTTTTTTGCCCAGCGTATAGCATTGGATTTAGCACGACCTAGGTCTAAATGTGGCATTGCCTGTGTGAGGACTACTTCAGTTCTAATACTACCAAGTTGTTCATTATAGTGATTTAACATGGCCTTAATGGTAGATTTTGCTACTCAAAATTCACATTCCAGATGGCAAAGTAGATGTCATCATCTGGCATAGCTGGCTTACAAAATCCATTCAGCTCTTCCACCTTCCAGCTAAGCCCATCAGGGAGAGTTTCGGCATCTAAATGCCTACGTAGCGTAGCAATATGGTGGACGCACTGAATTATTTGGTAATACAGCTTTACCAGGCGCGCATGCGCAGATGAACCCCTTTACCATCTCCATTCTTCCTACGACCATTCTTCCTCGCAATAGCCATTCAGACAGACAAGCGTTCAATCTAACTAGCAATCAAACAGGCAGTTGAGCAGGTAAGAAAGATTCGATCAGGCAAACTCAAATTCAAGCACACAAATTCATTCACATCAACTACAAATTGAACCAATATATTACTTACACCTGAAAGACAAATTATAGAATTAACATGTAATATGCAAGGGTTAACAATACAACAATACAATACGCAATATTATAAGTTACTCACAGTAATTATGGACACCGTCAATTGGCTAGTAGTAGTAGTAGTAGTAGTAGTAGTAGTAGTAGTAGTAGTAGTAGTAGTAGTAGTAGTAGTAGTAGTAGTCAATATTGTCAACGCACTGACTCAGAATCTTCAATAATTGAAAAAATTCAAAAATTTAAGATATTTTGGTTTATCTTACTGCCTGAGATTTGTCATTTTGTTTGAGGAAAGCCATATGGCATAATATTAACCCTTTACTGGTTAAATTTGTTCAGTAAAATCCAAAGATGCGCTTACTTATTTAATGTACATTTGCAGGCACAGACAAGGTCATTCCCGTGAATATACCACTGAAACGACTGTCTCGGTTCCCGATCCAGTCATTACAGCGGTAAATTTTCAAAAATACTCCAATCCCCGCCGGCAAATGGACATTGCCCAAGATCACTAAATTGACCGTTTTTGGCTGGCCATCATGCAAGGGTTAATGTTGAATGATTGAGATGGATATTATGGATAGCCATTTGAGTTTTGCTTTTACCAAGATGTCACGTAGATTCGGATTTTTCTTAAACGCAATTACTGGACGCTTGTTAAAGGGTCGTTTCAGTTTCTCCTTTAGGTTTTGATACTCATCTTTCAAGATTTTGGAAATTTCAACGTTTTTCCGATTATAGGTCAGAATGAATGGAATTTTGTCACGTTGATCAGATAAGCCTGGGTCCGAGTTTATTCCCCTTGGCCACTGTTTTTCGAGTTCTTTAATCCAAAACGATTCTCGAAGTTTTCTTTGTTTATCAGTTTCTTCTGCCGTATCTGAAAGGGGTGGCTGTTCAATTGGCATAATTTCAAAGTCACGAAGGACTAAATGGTCAGGAAGATTAAAATGTTTGGAAATATGTGTGTCTTCCTCTAGCCTAATATCTGAGAGGTGTCGAGTTGCCCGCCATCTTAATGGACATTTGGTTTCGCCGACATGCTGTTTTTGGCACAATTTGCATGAAATTAGTAGTAGTAGTAGTAGTAGTAGTAGTAGTAGTAGTAGTAGTAGTAGTAGTAGTAGAGTAGTAGTAGTAGTAGTAGTAGTAGTAGTAGTAGTAGTAGTAGTAGTAGTAGTAGTAGTAGTAGTAGTAGTAGTAGTAGTAGTAGTAGTAGTAGTTGTAGTAGTAGTAGTAGTAGTAGTAGTAGTAGTAGTAGTAGTAGTAGTAGTAGTAGTAGTAGTATTAGTATTAGTAGTAGTAGTAGTAGTAGTAGTAGTAGTAGTAGTAGTAGTAGTAGTAGTAGTGGTAGAAGCAGCAGCGGCAGCACCAGCAATACAACAATACAATACGCAATATTATAAGTTACTCACAGTAATTATGGACACCGTCAATTGGCTAGTAGTAGTAGTAGTAGTAGTAGTAGTAGTAGTAGTAGTAGTAGTAGTAGTAGTAGTAGTAGTAATAATAATAATAATAATAATAGTAGTAGTAGTAGTAGTAGGAGCAGTAGTAGGAGCAGGAGTAGTAGTAGTAGTAGTAGTAGTAGTAGTAGTAGTAGTAGTAGTAGTAGTAGTAGTAGTAGTAGTAGTAGTAGTAGTAGTAGTAGTAGTAGTAGTAGTAGTAGTAGTAGTAGTAGTAGTAGTAGCAGTAGTGGTGTTTACGGTGACTGAACGTATAATTTACAAGCTTTTGTTCTCTAGGTATGGGCATCATGGGCCCACTGATTGCACATGAAGAGCTGACAATGGCCAGGTAAATACTATTTACATTAACATACCATATTCACGTGAGCGCGGCAAAGTTCAACATTAATATTTTTGAAAAGTTCAACTTTAATGCAATGTTAACGCTTTAATAGCTAGATTTGGTCACTGAAATATGTGTTTATTTAATGTCCATTTACAGGCCAAGACCTCTGTAGATGCCAGGTCTGGCCGGCTTCGCCATGAAATAGTTCATAAACGGTCCAAAGGGAAAACGTTCCAGAGCACTAGGCACGTGCAAAATAGACCTTTTTTGGTTTAGTTATTAATCCGAAAACAGTAGATTGTCAATAGTCTGCAGATTTTGCAAAACGTTTTGAAAAGTTTTCCCTTTGGAACGCAAGGTTGGTGATGCTGCTTAAAGAATCACTGTGGTACCGATACGGGAATCTGCATGAATTTATTACCGGGGTGGGGCGGGTGGGGGTGGGGTGAACGGTGGAGGTGGGGGATGGGGACGCTCGGAACTGCCATTATGGTCCAGAGAAAGCTAGGGTTCGGTTTTGACCGTAATGGCGATGGGACCCTGAGCTCAGGGGGCTGTGAGATTTGGCCACATCAGTCTTATACATTACAGCTCAAAAATAATTGAAGTACTTCACACATATTATAAAAAAGATACAGCTGAATACTTTGAACGTAATTGGATAGGAAGACACTGCAGGCAGCAATGTCCAGCAATGTCTTCCAATCCAAAAATGTTCAAAATATTAAACATACGATTTTTATATCGTGATCAAATTTGTTTTCTTTTGACACTATTTTGACTGATTTATGAGTTGTACTATATGTGTGGCATCTATGCGTAGATGTTACACAGGAGCCATAAATTAAGACAAAAAAGTTTCACTTTCATGGGACCCTGAAAATTGGGGCCCTGGGCAAATACACTTGTTGTACTACCTTAAGTTTGACCCTGTGAATGATATGATATCTATGTACCATATTGACTGAGTAGAATACAACATGTCTGCCTTCAAAATGATTTCTGTCAGGCTCACATGATGTTCCTTATTCGCTCATGGTAATTGAATGTAATCATACTCTTAACTAGGTTCACGGTGGATCTATGTATTCTGTTGCCAGGGAATCTGAACCTCGCTCGCTTGCGGTCATTACCTATCGGCTATTTCTGTCCATTCTGACCTGTCCTCACTTATATACCTTGCTCGTGTACACAGAAATAGCATGGGCTATGTGTACAATGTATTCACCGGCGTCTAATATGTAAATATTCATTGTTAAAATATTGGAGATGGATTAGAAATGAGGACAAAGTTTGGCGAACATCATAGACAGTATGAACCCTGAAATGTATCCAGCTTGGTCACCACTCTGGAGAATCCACAGCAAGGCTAGGACAGTGTCTTTGTATAAAAACACCTCTAAGCGGATTTTGCGTCTAAAATGCATCATCTGAGAAACGAAAATAATGATATTCCTGGTCAATAATAGCATAAATAAACCAATATAATCACAATGTACTGCAGATGTACTTCGTATAATATACAATTGAGACATGTTTATAAATACAAATATAAAGTGTATATGTGTTTAAATTTGTATAATAAGTTCATCCCCATTGAGAACCACAATTGTTATTAAAGACAGGTGATATGTCAAGACAAGTCAGTAGACATAAAAATAACATTTGCACGACTACAGATGGTGGTTGCTTAACTAACTGTATCAAAGAACAAAACTCATTTACCTAAGAGCAAATCACCTATATATGCAGATATAACTACCTATTTACAAAATATAGTCTATTTATCCATGTAAGTCTCAACATACTGTACTGTTGTTCAATTCATAATTTCTAAAGTTCGTCATGAATGTCTTTCTCGCACGTACTCCTACTGTCACATGCAACCACAGAACTTCTGGCTGTAGTCGACCTTGCCTGAACACTGGGTCAGTTCCTGGAAACGTGTCGCTATCAGTGGAAGACGTGTCCAGAATATGTGCCAGGTATCTACCTTCTTTGTCCATCCCCAGTCAATAAGATTTCGAGTGTTCGGTTTATAGATTGTTGTCTGACTCCAGATGATCCCTGCATGGCTGTAGGCTTCATATGTTCCATGAGTGCTGACTGTGTGGGTGGGATTGTGCTATATGGTCGTTGCGTGTGGGCAAAGTGATCAAGCCTTGCGTCATTGACACGGGTATATGTGCTCGACCTATCATACATGATCACAACAAATCGCTCCAGGGTCTGAATGTCATTTTTATCAACTGACTGAATTTTTGATTGTAGTATAGACCTCATCACATATGTTCCATCCAACTGGCTTTCCATGGACCTATTGCCACAACTATCCCAAGTATTGAAATCCCTCCCCAGAAATAGCTGTATGTCTGCTTCCTCATGTGAGCATGGGGTTAGATCAGCTACCGATCTCCTTTTGTTACAATGATTACGTTTGACATACGTGCTTCGCACATTTTGTCTGCAAAGAAATTGAGCAGGTCAGTATTATTGTTGTTATCATCTCGCAGAAAATAGTTTCAATTTGTAGCTGTGCTTGTTCCCGTGACCCTACTTCTGACCCCCTTACCTCATTTGGCCTTTGCCTCAGTCATTAGGCTATACTGCTTCTATATATCAAACACAGCAGCATCTACCCTTTCTTACCTGGAGCAGTAGAATTCCAGTTTAGAGAGAATATATTCACCGGCATGATCAATGAGTCTTTGAGGAATGCGGGGAAATGGAATTGTTGACAAATCCACTATTATTGCGTCTGCCTTTGGTTCTGTGGCTGACATACTAACTTCAGCTTCAAGTAGTTCAACAAGCAATGATTTCTGACAAGTATTAAGTTGATCATTGTCACTAAGGGAGGCGGAGCCAAATTGATTCTCGTGTATGAAGAACTCTTGTAAGTCACACTGCCTGGTTCAGCATCAAATGAATAGTCGAGAGAACAGATGGTAATCATTCCTTATCACCTTCAGCACTTCTCATTGGAATTACTGCGACTTGTTCATGTTTGAAGAAAGTGACCTAGTTTTTCTTGTTTCGTTGGTAGAATGAAAACTCATCTCCCTGCTTTAGCTCTTTCATGAATGCCTTGAGCTGCTCTGTGCCTCTCTGGTGGTGTGGGGATAATTATTTGAGCAAGGACAATATCTTTTGGCAATATCAACTGACTCTTCATGGATTACTCATTTCCTGTAACACAGGCGAAAGTTTGTGCACGTAATTAAAAACTATCTTTGACCACTAGCTGTCTTGGTCTTTTGTACCTGACACTGTCTCATAGCAGTCAACTAGACGACTCACTCAAGGACCAGCCACCGTCCATCGCCTATCTACTATTTAGTCCTCTGTCACAGAATGCTGCATTCGTTAGTTTGTCCAGATGGCATGCCGTGATCTGATGTGCTTGTCGTAGCCTAGTAGCCCTGGATGCTGACGGGAAAGATTCAGCTGTACCAGGTGAGGACATTCCAGCCTCAACAAGAGAGCAGGCCAAACCACTGTCCCGGAGTAGTGTCCCTATTGATCTCAATTTAGACATCGCAATATTAAGTCCACCAAACATGATGACAAGCTTGTGCACTCCAGACTCAGCCCATTGCCATTGAATTTGCTTGCTATGGGTATAAAGTGGCATGTAGCTATGACTGATATTTGTCCTGGGTTCACGAAAGCTGTTGGGTTGGCCGTGACATGTCTGATTGTTGCAACAGAGTGAGCTTTATCTCGAATCAGTGGAAGTAATGACGACAGGGTCACTTCAAATGGCTGACAGCCCTCCCCCATCCCACCCACCCCTTTCTGTGTTGCATACTAAGATGCCCATGTTATACTGACAGCATAAGCTATATCTTCAGTGAGGAGAACTCCCTCTAACAAGGTATAGTCTTCCGTCAGGTGTGTTTTGATTGATTCAGGAGCTGGTAATGACTGACCTAACATTGGTGGGTGAGTTGGATTCTTAGTGATGTATGCTGGCTGAACATTCATGAATGATGCAGGCAGCTCAGGAAATGTCTTCAACTTCATACCCTCGTGTATAGTTTTAGTGCCTTACGTTCCTCACCAGTATGCCCTCGGATCAGGTGCTGGAATATAGAAATACTGGGGCCATGGAAGGATGTGTGTGCTGTAGTTGCAGTATAGTTGTGGTCGATACTACCCATTACAGAAGTCGTAAACAACTGCTTCCCCAGTGCTGGTGGGCAGGTGACATCATGTTCTACCATATTGGGCTTTCGATACGTTTCCTTTCCCGGAATTTGGCATTTACAAATATGTCCATGTACATAGCCAATGGAGACATACGATCCTTGGAGGGCGCCTTTGACTCTGTGCTCTTTCCTTGTACTCACCAAAGCAGTTATACTGCAATAGATGTGTCATAGCAAGGGTCAGAAGGTTAGATTTGGATTACCATGTCGAATCTGTGATTTGATGTCCGCACGATGTTCAATAATGCATATGAATTTAAGAAGTGTTGGTTGAACAGCATCTTGAATACTTCCATCATGGAATGTGTTGTTGAATGCTGACATGTGGTCGAGCATCTCATGTCGTATCATTTCTGCTGCGTTGGCCACTTCGCTGTATTTACACTCTTGTGTCAGAATGGAGCCTGCATCCTTCTTGAATGCCAACAGACCATCGGTCCTTGCTTGTGAGCTGACAAATATTTGAAACCGATTGGTCCTCTAGCCTACTGGAATGCACCGTTGGTGATTCAACTCCAAGCTCCTCAAGTCACTGCTTATAGAGGCAGATTAAATCTGCGAGCTTACAAATGGTTGACTCTGTATCTTCACTGGCAATATTCATATCCCTGATGTAAGTGTAAGTAGCCAGCTCCGAAATAGCAATTGGCGATGCTTAATTTCTACCAGGTTTTCAGTACTTTTTTCATAATTTTCTACATTTAGATGTACTCGTTCTCGGTTGTATTGTGCTGCCAAGCAAGCGAGATGATAAGTCATTTCTTGTGCGACGACATCGCCTGCACTTAGCCTAGCAAGATGGCATCTATCACTGAGTGTCTTTTGTTCCCGCATTCAATTTCATCGCCATCGCTTGTTTGAAAGCATTTCCCGGAACTAACATTTCACATAGAAAACATTATGGTGTGGTTGTAAAATCCCTAGCGTTTCATGGAATCTTGATACTGCGGCTCTGATCTCTATCAGTTCCAGCTGTGGAAACGCTTTTTCAGCTCTATCCAGCGTTGTATTGCTAAAAAGAATCCTGCAACTCTCATGATATTGTGCATTATTTTTTTAAGTGTCCTCTATCAAACGACCTATGTCTAGCCTTGCTGCGTCTAGTGTAATTCGTAGTCCATTCAACGAATGTAACCGAGGAATATTCCTTACGGTTTGTAAGTGGTGATCTAAGATTTTCCTTCTTGTCCTCATGACAAAGGCTGCACTTAGCCCAATTTGTTTGTCTTTTATATGTGGCATCCATAGCCATTGTGATTTGGACATGTTAGAGACGAGGGTTTATCATTTTAATGGTTACTTTTTATTATCGAGTATGAGTTTATAATTTCATTGTTTATCTCTTTATCTAGGATTTAAACTTTTTATCATTCATCCTTTTGTCCAAGGTTTATCCATTTACCACTATGTAGCATGTGTAATTTTTGTATAGAATACAACTGGGTTCATGCATAAATTTGCCTTACAGCTAGCCCGATCGTCCATCCAATGTCATTTCAGTCTCGTGCGATCTGTACACCACCCAGAAAATTAAGACCGTGTTACCCTTAGCTGGGATCTCCCGCGCTGTCAATTCCGAAACAGCTGCCTAGCCTATGTGGGCTGGCTATGTAGCACTCGGGAGATTAAGTAGTCACAACTATCTCGCCATATATAATAAACGTCTCGCATAGTTGAAACTGAAGCCTATGCTGAGCTTTACAGTAGTAATCTCGCCAATGTGCCCGGGTAATGCACCGGAATTCACATTTTTGCGATGTTATCATTTTCCTTTTGAGTCTGATCATGCATTGAATATTCTCAATTTCATGCACTTGAAATTGTGTTTGCCGAGTGCATACTCATGTTATCATCACCTAGTTTAGCCTCTGAGCTAACACTGTTCGCACTGACAACTTCCTGGGGCCGTAGGTGAGAGCACTGATAACTTCCTGGAGTCATAGGTGAGACCTGGTGAGCAATGATGACTAGTGTCAGAGTCCATTCAAAGAATGGAGCTGACTGCTGAGACAAAGCTACTACCGCTGCCACCATATCCCTACAATCCATGCATTAACATTAGCTGTTAGTGCTAAGCACTACTCGCAACATTGACAAGACACGTAACACAAAAATGAAAGATAGTGTACCTGATCGTGCTAAAACTAGTGAAATAAGTTTTAGCATATTTGAAAACATATATTAATTGACACCAAGATCACTTAAATTGACTGAATACATCCATGAATATGTGAATGATTTTTTATGGGAATTGAAAAATGGCCGCCATTTTGAATATTCAAATGTCCAATCTGATCTGAAAACTGACATGCATAGATGAACCATACCAAATTTCATCATTGTATAACCATTTGCTAGTTCCATTTGATAATCTGCCCTAGTACATAGAGCTCGCTGCCACCGTCCGGAAATCCTCTTGCACCGCAATTTCCTTCATTGTCTTAAAATTTGAGCCACATCGGATCAGTAGTTTATGAGATGCGATTCCAGAGAGGCAGACAGACAGACAGACAGACAGACAGATAGACAGACAGGCAGGCAGGCAGGCAGGCAGGCAGGCAGACAGACAGACAGACAGACATACAGACAGACAGACAGACTGACAGACAGACAGACAGACAGAGAGAGAGGCAGGCAGGCAGGCAGGCAGGCAGGCAGGCAGGCAGGCAGACAGGCAGGCAGGCAGGCAGGCAGGCAGGCAGGCAAGCACAACAATACACCATCGCAATACCCTCCTCCTTACTCAGCATAGGCAGCTAGTGAAAAAGGGACACATTCTATTCTGAGTACTGACGAATGTGCTATGCGACACAGAAGGTGAAGGCGTGCAGTGGAATGAATGAATGAATCAGTCAGTCACGGCGGTACAACACCTGACGCCGATTTCATGCCATTGAGCCACATTATGCCCTTGCAACAGAGTTCCACTTTCATCCAATTTAATTTTGTCTTCTGAACAATATTCATGAAATGATGCTTCTTGTATTCTCGGTGCGAAGGAAATTATCTCCAAAACGACTGGGATGGAGTTAGCCGGATGTTACCATTTCTAGTAGTTGCAGAACAACATAGGTACATGGTATACATATATCCCCATCTTTATTTGAAACCCATGAACACACTAGCAAGTGATTCACAATGTGTGCTATCAATGTGTTGCATGGACAATATAATAATGTATCTGCTGACATGGCACTGAAACTAACCTATAATGCAGACGTTAAAGTCCGTATGCAAACACAATTGTAATAGCCATTTATAACATATATTTGAAAGACAATCAAAATACGTCTACCACACATAAATTATGCGAGCCTACAGTAAGAAATAAGCAACAAATGCAAATTTGAAAATTCTGATTTCAACTTTTTCAATTCCGACAATCGATAAGCCTCCTCCTGTATCTTTGTCACTCTAGTCACGGCTAGCATAGTATAAGAGTCCATACTAAACAACGTAGATATCAGAAGCGGTGTCGCCGAAATTACCGTTACTACACACGATATTTGTAATGGGTTCTAGTACATTTTCTCCTGCTAAATACGACTGATTTCCTCTAAATTAGTTATCAAAGCGGTGTTGAAAAATCGCGCAAATTTTGCTAATTTTCATTGAAATTATGATGAAAGGGAGATGAATTTCGTCTTATAAGAACTGCCTGAACAAATAAATTAGCGTGATTACGTCCAATACATGGGATGGTATAAGCTCAGTCTGGTGGACAGTTTCTAAGCGAGAATTTAGACATTATGCTATTATTACGAGACGAGTTGACATATTCATTAGAATTTTGTGGTTTGCTTTGTGTTCTGCTTCAGCCCTATGCAATCATAGGCATGGAGTATTTGTACCGGTCAGTTACGTAGATAGCTCGTCGTCCCAACCCCACCCTTTCTGCTGTTTATTGCTCACAATTCTGTTTACAATTGGAGCTAATATGTAGAGTCATGTGCACGTTAAGATTAGACACTGCTGCCTTTGGTTACAGTCATATTTAACCCTTTTTCATTCTGAATACCCGTTCATATAATTATTATCCTAGAACAGGGAATTGGTATCGGATTGGTGGGTTGATTATAGTTCTTTGTCAATGCATGTGTCTGTGCCGTCCCTTGCACGTCTGAATATGAATTATCATAATTATTAGTATTTTAAGCATTAATACGATTCGGACTAATGTTAAGCCTGGTTTTCACATTCGCTAAGCTGAGGCTAAGCTAAAGCCAAGCTGAGCGATAGGAAAATTGTACATATGTATTCCTAACAGCCTGTTCTCACATGCGCTAAGCTGAACCGATACAAAACGATAAAACACGCGCGTATATTTTGGAAACGATCCTGCACGATTATTTCTCGCTTCGCCTGCGATCAGTCACTCTGACATGCCTGAGTTTTCCTTGTTTGACTTATTTCATTGCACGTCCGTATTGAAAGCATCATGTCTCAAGTAGAAGAAAAATTAATATTAGAAGTTGCAAAGTATGAAGAACTGTATGATGCCATAAATAGGCACTACACAGATTCCGAGCGAAGAAGCAACATAAGGAAAGCTATTGGCAACGCTCTTGAGCGACCAGGTATCATAAATGCATATAATGTCATAAATGCATAAATATTAAACAATTTGATAAGCATGTTGTTTGCCCATGTTGTTGACGACAACGACACGGGGAAGCAAGAAACGAGCTTACAGAGAGGAAGAGGAGGAGGATCTGGAGGAGGATGGAATGGGACGTGGATGATGGCAGTGAGGAGGGGAAGAGAGGAAGAGGAGGTGCAGGGAGTGAAGGCGGGGACGGGGAGAGGATGATGGTTGGGGGGGGGGGAGTGGCCATAGACTGCAAGAACAGTGTTTGCGTGTTATGGGAAACATTTAATTGTTGCCGACAATTCACCCTCACTCACACACACATACGAATACAAGCAGCTGCTGCTGCTGCTGCTTCTACAACTACTACTGCTACTATGACTGCTACTACTACTACTACTACTACTACTACTACTACTACTACTACTACTACTACTACTACTACTACTACTACTACAATCTCCTCATAGATAGTAATATAGCCTACCCGTCAATTCATGCGTGCGTGCGTGCGCGCTAGCAATGTTTTGTTATTTTGTCGAATTCACTGATCTGTAGAATTTTCTGCTATGTACTGGTTTTACAGAATGTTATACAACAAGATCACGTACACTGTCACTAAGCAATTCCTCTTCGCACCATTTCCGTTTGCCAGGTAACCTCACCTGCTGCAGAGACAAAATAGTCTTTAAGCCTATCACGGAGTTTGTATGCGTCATCAGAAGCACGGGTCCCAGCTAGATGACCTAAGTTTTGCATAGCACCTGCATCAATCTCCTCATCTCCTCGTTCTGCATGTGCATCCATTGGCGCTGTATCTCAACAGACGCTGATTGAATGAGAATCACGCTAATGTCAGGACAGTCGTCTCGCGCGTGACATTTCACGCACGATAATTTTACGCTCAGCTTAGCCTCAGCTTAGCGAATGTGAAAACCAGCCTTTAGGCAATGTTCCATCGAGATGTCAGGTATTGATATACAAATGACCTGTGTCGCTGGTCGGTGTGCTGTGATATAAACACCTAAAAAAAAGTAAGTTCCCCCCTAAATATGAGCTAATATTTTCTAAGGTATATAACTGACTGCAATGCAATTTCTCACAGATCGCCGGTCCCACTATAGCACCAATATGAGAAATTGATTACCTCATAGACTTAGCCGTGGCTGACTGAGCGAGCACAAAAGGCAAAATTGAGCCATTTCAAAAGTTGCGAACTCAGACATATCCTATGCTAGAGAAATTTCACTTATTCAGGCACTAGCTGTGTGTACAGTTGTGTATTTGAACAATGGCACGTTTATCAAACCAGAATAGGGCAATTGCCATTGGTCTTTTGGAGGCCAATTTTCCAGTGAAGCAGGTTGCGCGTAGAATGGGCGTCAGCCCAAATGCAATCAGAAAACTGCGCCAAAAATTCCAGCAGACAGGTGAGGTAAAAGATCGAGCGAGGATTGGCAGGCCAAAAGTCACAACTCCGGGCCAAGATCGTCTGATCACAAACCTGACACTTCGAAGGAGAATATGCACAGCAAGGGAGATCCGGGATCAGCTCCATGCAGCTGCTGGAGCTGGAGCCAGACGCATCAGTGAACAAACTGTGAGAAATCGGCTTCATGGTGCTGGACTGTATACGTCTGGAATGGGCAAGAAACCATGAACGCTGGACAAGGCAGCAATGGGCAAATGTGATGTTCACTGATGAGATGCGGGCCTGTCTCAGACACATTGATGGACGGAAACGTGTATGGCGTCGTCGGGGCGAGCAGCATTCAGAATGATGTGTGCAACCTGTGACAGCATTTGGAGGAGGCAGTGTCATGGTGTGGGCAGGCATCAGTGCAAGAATAAAGACTGCCCTCATTCCTATCAATGGTAACCTGACTGCAAATCGCTATGTTACTCAAATAATCGAGCCACATCTGTTACCATATGCTGCTGCCATGGGGAATGGATTTCTTCTCATGGATGACAATGCGCGTCCTCACCGGGGAAGAATCGTTAATGAGTTTCTCACAAACAATGGTATTCAGAGAATCCAGTGGCCGTCTAACTCTCCAGATCTCAACCCCATAGAGCACATTTGGGATCAGTTGAAGCGGGCTGTTTACAGCAGAGTTACAGATGACACTATTCTTGGTGGCATGCATCGCTTGCTACAGCAGGAGTGGATGGCTATCCCACAACGTCGTATCACCAGGCTCATTAACACTATGAGGGATCGGTGTCGTAACGTGATACAGCGCCATGGAGGATACACTCGTTATTGACTTTGTTACATCTGTGATCAAGTGATTCACTGTATCTTTGTTATGATTTGACTTAACGCTCAATGAAATCTCATTTAATGATATGAATTGTTAATTAATAAAATTGGATTTCGCAACTTTTGAAATGGGTCAATTTTGCCTTTTGTGCTCGCTCAGTCAGCCACGGCTAAGTCTATGAGGTAATCAATTTCTCATATTGGTGCTATAGTGGGACCGGTGATCTGTGAGAAATTGCATTACAGTCAGTTATATACCTTAGAAAATATTAGCTCATATTTAGGGGAACTTACTTTTTTTTAGGTGTTTATATATAGTCGCTACACGCGGTATTTCGGCCTCCTATAGTTAGCGGTCGTATCTTATAACACGGCGGATATGACTGGCGCATATGATCATGTCGATAGTCACTTACAGGACTGGCGGTATGATCAGCGAACGAAAAGAAGAAGAAGAAAGACTGGCACTGGGATCAAAGCAGCCGTGTTGAGACTCAGGCCAAATTAAGTGCCTTGTGCGTGACGTCACCAACGTGAAAGTCGCGATGTTCGTTTGTAAATAGTAACTGTCAGTGTTAAGACGTACTGGGCCCAGGCTATGGATGGATGGATGAACTGAATTTGTTGTGCTGAGTTCGCCAGCACATACTTGAACTGTCATCATAAACCTATGAGTTACGATGTATCGTTCTATCTGCGCCATCAAGTGAGTGATCTGTTATTGACTAAACATGCGACATGATATATCGTTACAATTCGGTTTCCAGGATTCTGTCTTTTCAATTCACCAACCTCTTTTGAACATATAAAAGTATACAAATCGTGCACGAACCGTGACATCTCGGAACTTTTGACATCCGTATTATTAAAAGACATTAATTTAATTGTTGAAAGCGAGTTTCGCTTCGCAATTATTATTACATCTGTGGCTAAGGCTGATTGCACCTTTTCACCCTCTGTCCGTCTGTCCGTACTGTCTTCCACCCTTGTGACCCCATGTTCTGTGCGTTTACACTTTGTAGTCGAACATTTTAATGTCAGTATTAAAGGACTAAGTCTCTGAATTTTCATTTAAGACCACTATTCATCTTATTTACTTCACCCGTAGCCCTTGGGGTAGGGGCTCGAAGCAGC
>CM067375.1:88377468-88432468 GCA_034401795.1 Chaetoderma sp. LZ-2023a
CTCGTACTTGGTGTCTGCAAGCAGTAGTCTCACTAGTCGCAGCTCATCTTCATTGCAACTGGTATTGCCGGTCTGATTGAGGAATCCAGTTTTAGCTATGCCCCACCCATCCTTAGCTAGGCTCCACCCACACTTCGCCCCTGTTGGGATCGATCGGTCCATGAACTCTACAGGTAACTTGTTGAATATTTTGAAACTAATTTGGGTGTTTCAGCAACAGTGCCCAGTCAAATTAGTTTCAAAATATCCAAGTGCATCTTTATTCTATAGTAAAAACATACAATTCGTACAACAACGCGTAATCCGTACTCTATTAAGCGTTCGTGACGAACTTATCTACGTCATTAATGACGTCATTGATTATGACGTCATTCTACACGTCACGTAGTTGATTATTACGTCATATGATGGATGGATAAACTGGAAAGGCCAATTGTGGAACTGGATTAATGATTATATATATATGTCATGTCGATAAGGCATACACATATATGTAGCAAATGAAAGACACTATGACATGCAATGACTACAAACATGACACTCACATCCCACCTCCACACCCACCACCACCCCGACACCCACGCCAGGACCCTGTTGAACACACAAAGGGCAAAACCGGTCCTGGTGTGAATGACTATTTTGGTGCTTGTTTACTGTTATCAATGGGTGACAACAGTTTTAGCTATGCTCCGGCCATCCACGCTACACCCACGCATCAGATTTATCGCTGCACCCCCTGAGTCTCTGAACGTGAGACAAGGGGTTAAAAGATTAGAATGTCTTTACGTCTCACATTGTAAATGAGCGTGTCGCTATTCTTATTGGTAAAACATATGCGAGTATAGTTATTGAGCCAATGACTCGGCGTTATCCAGGAGTAATGGATGGGATGGATCTAATTTGTCACTCACGTATACGACGTCATAATCAATTACGTCACGTGTAGGACGACGTCACAAAGATGCATAATGAATGGCGTATCTATCTCCGCTATCAACATAGGAAAGTCCGTCAATTGTACCGAATTGTATGCCTTTGATGGATTTACTATTAAAGAAACATTATCTTGAATATTTTGAACCTAATTAAACTGGGCACTGCAGCAACAAAACCCTGTCAAATTAGTTTCAAAATAGTCAATGTCGTTATACTTACCTTGAAAATTGGATTCTGTGATGGCAGGATTCAAAGGATATAAAAATTATAGCGAACACAGTGAGCGTATATAAATAACATGTACGTACGTTAATGAGGAAAAATCAACAGAAAATGAGACAGGAAACCAGGCTAAAATACATATACCATGCGACTGAGCTTCGTTTCCGGTCGCGAGCTTTTTTTTGCTTCCAGTTTCGGCTTATGATGTAGCTTTTGTGGTTTCTTCATGGGCCCCCGTTGCATTATGGGATATGGTTCTTCATTATGCGTATGTTCCCCTATTTATTTTAGGGCAACCTACTGCCCATTTTCAATGTCCAAAATTTGTGTGATATTGTTATATCGAAATAACGTACATTTACTTCAGAATGTAAAACTGTTAAATCGTCTGATGCAGACCAGATACAAGCTGTATTTACTCCTATTTATGCGTCTGTAAATGCAATATGTTTGGTTGACTGTCTCGTATTATTTTTAATGCTCATGGCGGTGGAAAGTCGTTGTCAATGTTGTATGTATTTAGCGCTGATAGAAGGAAATTTGAGGCCGGGTACCACGTGATTCGCACCCGGATGGAATGACCATTCATGTATTTACTCGCAAACATGCATTAATTCCCGTTTTTTGTAGGTTTTGTCTGGATAAACGCGATCTAAAAATTCTAGCGGACGACATTTCATTATGACGTCATAGTTGCTATGGACTTGTTTGTATTTCCCCAAATAGCGAGGAGCACCGCGATACGTCGGTACACATTTTATAACGTCATTGGACTGGCGCAAATAGTTAATGGACCTTGAATTGTTTGAGATTAAGTCTGTATTTTGCTATAGTGTTTGTTTGTTTGTTTGTTTGTTTGTTTTTTGTTTGTTTAATATGTTCTTTTCATAAAGTTCGGTAAACTGTACTGTGCTGATTAGCCGTAATGGCATAAAAAAGCAATAAAACATGGTGCAGGCCCCGGTAAAAGATGCAATAGTGCAGGCGGATATCACTGACAATGGGCAGACGCATTGTTGTGAATATCGTGGACTGGATTTACCAGAATGCCCTCCACACATGATTAAAAATTAGCTTCGAATGTACTATACATGGGCATACGTATTTAGGACATTTCAACCATATACAAATTCGTCCTATTTATTTAAGCAATGTCTGCGTTCGCTTATAGGCAACACCTATTTTCATATTAGCGAACGAAGTGCGCGTATATAGATAACATGTACGTACGTGTAATGAGGAAAAGTTAACAGAAAATGCGACAGGGAACCAAGCTAAAACACAAATACCATGTGACTGAGAAAGCTTCGTTTCCGGGTCGCGAGCTTTTTTTGGTTCCAGTTTCGGCTTATGATATAGCTTTTGTGGTTTCTTCATGGAGCCCGTTGCATTATGGGATATGGTTCTTCATTATGCGTATGTTCCCCTATTTGTTTTAGGGCAACCTAGGGGCCTACTGTGCATTTTCATTGTCCAAAGTTTGTGTGATATTGTCATCACGAAATAGCGTACATTTACTTCAGAATGTAAAACGATTAAATACTATACACAGACCAGATACAAGCTTTATTTATATTCTTATTTATGCATCTGTAAAAGCAATATGAGGTTTGGTTGACTGTCTCAAACACCCATGGCCGTGGAAAGTCGTTGTTGTCAATGCCGTGTGTGCTTAGCGCTGATGGCACGAAATTTAAGGCCCGTTACCATGCCATTCGCACCCGGATGGAATGTACAGTCATGTATTTACTCGCAGACATGCATTAATTCCCGGTTTTTGTAGCTTATGTCTGGATAAACGCGATATAAAAATTCTAGCGGACGACATTTCATTATGACGTCATAGTTACTATGAACTTGTTTGTATTTCCCCAAATAACGAGGAGCACCGCGATATGTCGGTACAAATTTTATAACGTCATTTGACTGGTGCAAATATTTAATGGCAAAAGATGCAACAATGCTGGGAGATATCGCTGACATTTCTCCATTCGAGTGTCTATTCTGTTCTTGATCTATATCAATGATCTACCAGATGTATCCTATAGCTTCATAAAGCTATTTGCCGAAGAAACCAAACTCTACCGCGAAATTGTACCAGCAGAGGACTGCAGTATACTCTAAAACGATATAGACAGTCCACAATTATGGTCAGAACGCTGCCTTTTAAAATTCCACGCCCAAAAATGCAAGTAATGCAGATTGGAACTGGCCAACCTGATTACACCTACACAATGTCCGAAGCTGGGGGGGGGGGTGAGGTTGGAGGGGGGGGGGGGGGGGGTTTGAGGTGGTGTGGTGGTGGGTGGGGAAGTGACCGAACTGGAAATCACAACATGCGAAAAAGACCTAGGAGTCCACTTCGATGACAAGTTAACATTCCATAAGCATGTCCAGATGACAGTCAACAAAGCTAGCCAAGTAGTCGGACTAATCAGACGCTCCTTCCGCTACCTTGACGGTGAAATCTTCAGACTACTTTTTAAGTCAAGAGTGAGACCGTTGCTCGAATATGCCAACACAATATGGAGTCCACGGCTCAAGACGGACATAACCAATATAGAAAATGTCCAGAGACGGGCCACCAAATTACTACCAGGACTGTATGATAAGGCATATGAGGAAAGGCTCCGCATTCTAAAACTCCCGACACTCACATATAGACGTATCCGTGGTGACATGATTGAAACATACAAGTTCCTTCACAATAAATATACCATGGACCTACAGGGTCTGGCACTAGAAACGTCAACCAAAACACGTGGCCACAGCTACAAGCTAAAGAAACACCATTCAAACCAGTCACTACGTGCACATACATTTAGTAACAGGGTTGTCATTAACTGGAATTCTCTAAGCGAAAATGTTGTAACAACACCCTCACTAAATTGTTTCAAGAACAGACTCGACAAGTTCTGGTCTCACTGTGTGTACACAGTCGACCTTCCAGCCGTACTTAGAAGCCATGCCCAACTAGAGTGTCAGCAAGAGGAAGATACAATCACTGCACCACCTCAATCCACATACAAGCCACCCATTTACCGCTAGCCCACAGCAAAATTTACATAGGCCAGGTGGGTGTGTCCTACCAGCCCCAATCATTTCAACAGCCATCCTATGTACCATATAGATAAAGCGTATGCATATGCACCGGGGCAGGTGGGTATGCCCTACCATTCCAATCAGCAGCTATCACACCGCATTCCACTGTACATATGGTATATATTGCACATCTAAACAGGCCAGGTGGGTATATCCCACCAACCTCACAGCAGTTAATACCTACATACATAGCGTATGTACACACAACCAGGCAGGTGGGTATGTCCCACCACCCTCGTCATTAGCTATGCGCCAGTACTTGGCACCAGGCCAGGTGGGCTTGTCCTACCAACCTCATCAGTGTCGACCACATCTGTATATAACTACATGCAACCAGGCCAGGTGGGTGCGTCCTACCAGACTTACCAACGTATAGCACACTTGTATATAGCCAAAGCGCACCCAAGCAAGGTAGAGGAACATGTCTTACCAGCATCTGTAAATCTTGTATATACCTCTGCACATCCAACCTGAATAGGTGGGCATGTCCTACCAACCTGATTTTACCAATTACTAACCGATGTACATATGTAAATTGTACATCCACTATCCGCGTATGCGCAACGATACACAATACGTATTTAAATTGAGATCGGCAATAAGCCTTACTAGGGCCTCCAACGTCGCAACAGATGGTGATGATGATGATAAATGTGTATACGCATTGTTGTGAATATCGTGGGCCTGGATTTGCCGAAATGGCCTCCAAGCATGATGAAAAATTAGCTTCAAATGTACTACATACATGGGCATACGTATTTATGACATTTCGACCCTATACAAATCCGTCCTATTTATTTATAATAATAATAATAATAATAATAATAATAATAATAATAATAATAATAATAATAATAATAATAGTCCATTTGTAACGCGCAAAAATCCATGCGCAGCATGCTCTAAGCGCTTAGAAAGCTTATCTTGAATATTCTAGAAAAAATACAGATCAAGGTGTTGGATAACATTTTTGAAAGTAACATGTCTTGAGTCTAGATTTAAATGTGCTCAGGTTTGGGGATGTTTTGATGTCCAAAGGCAATTTATTCTATAGGATGGGAGCTGAGTAAGAGAATGTTTTTTGGCCATATGTATTCATTCGGAATTTAGGAATGTTAAGTTGTTTTTTGCTTTCTGATCTGAGTGAACGGCGGGGACTGTAAAGTACTAAGAGTTCGGCGAGGTAGGCCGGTGCAGTACCTTCTAGGCATTTGTAAGTTAAGCAGAGAATTTTGAACTCGATACGTTTATCGACGGGTAGCCAGAGTAGATTACGGAGTATTGGAGTAATGTGATCGTATTTACTACATAGTGACACGATTCTTGCAGCTGTGTTTTGTATTGCTTGCAAACGATTGATGAGATTTTTTGGCGCACCGACGAGAAGGCTATTGCAATAGTCGACACGTGACATAACTGCCATTAGAACAAGTGTAGCGGTAGCTTCTCTTGTCAGATATTTTCTAATGTAGGCGATGTTGCGTAATTGCATAAAACATACTTTACACAGGTAGTTAACGTGATCTTTCATGCTTAAGTCGGTGTCCAAAATTACACCAAGATTTTTTACTTTATTAGAGATTGGAATTGAGCTATCTCCTACAGCAAGACTGGTTAGCTCAGCTTTGTCTCGTCTAAGTGATGGTCCTATTAACATGGCTTCAGTTTTCTCATCATTTAATTTAAGCATGTTTGGCGACATCCATGACTTTACATCAGCACAGCAGTCAGTGGTTTGTTTTGTAGTTGTTGCTGTGTCGTGGGCTGTTGGTGGGAAGCTTGTCATGAGCTGCGTGTCATCAGCGTTAAAATGATGCTGTAAACTGTGATTATCAATAATCGATCCTAGTTGCTTAGTATAGAGAGTGAAAAGCACAAGCCCCAAGAGAGCACCTTGTGGGACTCCGCATGTGAGTTCCATTTGGCGAGAACGTATACCATCTATATATATATATATATACAGATTGGTATCTCTGTGACAAATAAGACTGGAACCATGTCCATGCGACACCATTCACACCAAAGTCATCTCTCAATCTCGATAGAAGTTTAACATGATCGATTGTGTCGAATGCGGCGCTTAGATCCAGCAGAAGCAAAAAAAATGTATATACTTATATATATATATATATATATATATATATATATATATATATATATATATATATATATATATATATATATATATATATATATTATATTATTACATCATAAATGGTGTCTGCGTTCGCTTATAGGCAACGCCTATTTTCATATTAGTTCAAAGAAAATGCATATAATATTAAATAGATAGATCAGGTATCATTGGCCGTGCTCCTAGAGGAGCTGATCTGTATTGATGAGAAATCGGGATTAGTGTGTGAAAATATTTGAAGAGGTTGTTACGGCAACCATCCTTTCATGGATATCGTATAGAATAATTTATCCATCGCCAGTATTTAAGTTCAAGCATATCTCAAAAGTTTATCTTAGTGGCTACATCACGCAAATGTGGCCACATCACGCAGGTGTGGTTGCATCACGCAGGTGTGGCTACATCACGCAGGTGTGGCTGCATCACGCAGGTGTGGCTATATCACGCAGGTCAGGCTACATCACGCAGGTGTGGCAACTTAATGAACGTACATGTCAGTTGATGTACACTGCATAGTAAAAATGGAGGTTGAACCTAGCATCGTTTGCCACTTAAACACAGCTTGTCTCATATGCCTACATATACAATTTCCAAATGTTCCAGCCAAATCAATCATTATAAATTACATTTCCAGTAGCAGCAAGGTCGTTATCCAGGCATAAATCCGAGCCGGGTACTCGCATAGTTATAAACTACCTGCTGTTTAACTATGCGTATAGTCCCGCCGTGTCGGCTCTGTTTCCTAGAAAGCTGTTTTGTGTATTTGTGACGCCATTATGGTCAATAAAATTACCCAAAATGTTTATTATATTTTGATGAAGCAAATAAATCACTCTGCAGTCAGACTTTGCGGAAGCAAATATTTCAAGTATTTTTAGAGTAGAGATGATTCCTGGAAATTGAACATTTTACGGCTAAACTAGTTTGTGTTTGTTCCTTCGCGAGCGCTCGTTTTATAGAGCAGCCATCATTTGGCCTTGAATGCTATTTACCATTGCGATTCGGTTGCAGCCACTAGGAAACCACCGTCTATCCTACCTAGCGCAAGTTAATCGCTCAAGCACAATCCACTACGCGCAGATGATAACTAGGTATATCTAACAATATTTGCTAGGAAGCCTACATCATTATGTCCATCGGTAAACAGGGTCCAATATTTCTTGGCGGTTTCGTTTGTTAAATGGATGATAACAGTCGCCCGAGCCTTTCTCCTAACAGTCGTTGCGTTTGTCTCCTAACGTCTGTCATGTTTGTTTATGTAGTAAATTTGTGTGCTAACAGTTGTCATGTTTGTGTCATAAGAATTGTTTTGCATTTGCAATAAAAAGATGTTTGTTGTGGTCATTACAGATAGAACGGCGACGGTGTGTGTGTGTGTGTGTGTGTGAGTGCGTGTGCGTGCGTGCGTGTTGGGGCGGGTTTGGGTTGGCTGCGTGTATGTCAGTATGTGCGTGAAGTATTGGGGTAAGATAGACGCGTATTCTCATTGGCTCTCCCTAGTTACATGATTTCGAGGGGGCGTGTCTTAGTTGCCCATATATGAAGTGCCAAAAATGGGCGTGTTCTTGTACAGACATATCAACCAGAACACACGCCTTTTTGGAACTCCATATATGGGCAATTAAGCCACGACACTCGAAACCACGTGACTTGGGAGGGCCAATGAAAAAGTGTGTCTACCCAATGTTTAGTGAGATTGATGATCAAGCCAGAAGGTATCCAGTGGTAAAACAGTATAAAAGACATTTCTAATCATCCACTTTAAAAATGGTGACTGCAGTCTTATATTACTTTTTCTAAGATATTAGAAAATACTCTAAAAATACTTGTTTTCGTTGTTTCCTCTTGTGGATTCGGGAAATCTATGGTATATGTGTAAAGTATAGACATTGTTACACTGGCACATTCCTACTAACAACATCAAATAATACTAGTACAGGGAAATCTTCACTCCAGCTCATTTTTTGTCAGAGTCTGGTAGATATGTATGTGTGCGTGTGTGCGGGCATGCATGTATGCTGTGCGTGTGTGTGTGTGTGTGTGTGTGTGTGTGTGTGTGTGTGTGTGCGTGCGTGCCTCCGTGCGTGCGTGCGTGCGTGTGTGCGTGCGTGCGTGCATGCGTGTGTGTGTGCTGGCACGCATGTATGCTCTATGTGTGTGTGTGCGTGTGCGTGTGCGTGTGCGTGTGCGTGTGCATGTGCGTGTGTGTGTGTGTGTGTGTGTGTGTGTGTGTGTTTGGGCGGTGCATGGTGAGGTTCATGTGTACTTATATCGGCCTCACCTATCAATCAGAAAGACTATTATATAGCTTTTTATTGTGTGGTTGATTGGTTGAATTATATAAGCACATAAGTTAAAGGCAAGTGTTACAAGAATATCGATTATGGGCTATAATGATAGATGTGTGATTCGACTGGCTGAAGCAATAGACGCTGATAAATTAAAAGCACCTCTTAATCAGATATTGGTTATTTGTGCAAGTAGTAAACAACTTTGATTGTATTCGATTATTGTAAGATTGGAATGTGTGCCTGAAGCATAAGTCATAAATTATAAACAACTAGACATGTACTATTACTGGGATATTTTATATTTGCACATGTGAGGCTTTCTTCACCAGCAGACGCAAATGTGATATTTTGAGCTAATACCGCTTTAATAATTTGTCACAGCATGGTAGTTTTGCCCATTACTCCAGAAAATTATATAAAGTTCATTGGTGTAGCAGAGTTTCGGGCATTACTCGAGACAATTATAGCTGACAATTCCTGCCTGAAGCATTATACGCATGAATACTGAATAACATATATTAATTTGCTTGTTTCCAGATATACTTGGTGGCTGGCTGTTTCATACAGGGGTTCTACTACTAAAACATGTCATCAGAAAAAGAATAAAAATTCTGATTGTAACATAGTGAGACCGGGATTTGGATGTTGTAATGCCTATCATCACTATTTTTGGAACAGAACAGAGATTCAAAAGGCGTATACATACATTTGCATTGATGTGTTGGTGGAAGATTGAAAGGTGTGGCATACACTGGTTTGGTAAGAGTTTCGCTGAAAATATAATGATAATTATAATCTTTATATTTCTCAAGGTTTGCATTGCATATACGATCGAAGAGTTCAACAATACAGCTCCAAAATATATACTTTCTTTTTCATCTGCATCTTCATTTATAAATGGCTGTGGTTAAGAGTGTCCCAATTGTATTATGTATGATTATTGTATTCTGCGGCTGTAGTAGTAGAAACATCATACAGCTGCAATCAGTCCTTCTTCGCTTTTGCCCACTGTGTCTTGTTATCAGCCGAAATCCTCAGCTTCCTCAGGTCCATTCTTGATTTGAGTGTACCGAGACCTGCTTTATTGAGGTCTCCTCATAGAATGCTTAGCAGATTTTTGCAATGATGTCCTCTCCTGGATGTGTATTTGTGGGCTCCTAGTAGGGAAAATTCCAATGCTTTCTGTGCTGGTGTGTCTTCTGGCATCCTTAGCACATGGCCAAATTTGGGTCATCTTTGCTGGGCAACTTTTACAGACAGCAGCGATGTATTAAACATCTTACATAATGCATCATTGGAAATTATACTGTCTGGCCATCGGTGTCCAGTGATGGTGCGTATGTGCTTGTGGTGGCAGGTATCAAGGTTGTCTATAGCTGCCTTTGGAGCTGTCCAGCTGTTACAGCTATACAGCATCACGGATACACAGGTTGCATTATATAAACGTAGTCTTTTGACATGGGTATATTTTATCTACGAATCCATTGCTTACAGAAAGACTGGAAAGTGAATTCACCATGATGCAGCATGTAGCAAATGTCAGCAGTACCACAAAGCAGTGAGCCCAGGATTTTACTTTTCCTTCATTGGACGCCGCCATGAAGTGGGTCGTCATTTTCTTTAGTTTCATGCTTTGTAGACAGGTGGGTGAACTCTGTTTTGGATCCTTTCATAAAGTGATTCTAAATTTTTTGTTTGCTTGCAGCTATTGGGAGAAGTTCACCAAGGGATTTCATTTCCTCGTCTATGAAGTCGACATCGTCCACATATTCCATCTCTAGCCGCATACCCAGTATTGACAGTGAGGGTTTGGCCTTGTGGAATTTCCCCTCACAGATTTCAATGCAGCAGCATGGTAACAGGTGAAAAGCACAGGGGATAGACCATCTCCCTGTGGGGATGTGATTGATGTCTCAAACTCTATAGGCTGCATTGAATTGACTCATACTCTCAGCCTGGTGTCTGCAATAGTAGTCTCACAAGTCATAGTAAGTTCTGGGTGTTATCAACACACTTATAACGCTAGTATTTTCAGCAATAATAACATAAACTTTATGTCATCTTAAATTTCACACAGTGGTAGGCATTTGCATTTTGTATTCTGTAGATCGTTTGCCCAAAATGCAGTAACCTCATTACATCATTCTTTCTTTAAAGAAAAATGATATAAAATTTTTTTTAAAAAAACAACAATTTTTTTTTTTAATTAACTGTTCATTAGTCAGTGTCAATCAATTATTGTATAAAGAATGTCCTGATTGTGTCAGTTCAAACATGATTAATGCTTTGTGTGATGAAACCAGTTCAAATAAAATTACTGTATGAATATTGTTCTGATTTTTCCATTGTTCAAAACAAATAAATGTTCTGTTTAACAATATCAGTTTAAATAAAAACATACCTTCTATCATTCCAAAAATCGAACTGGTCTTCTAAGTTCTTGGCCTGACCTAGTTACACCAACGTGTGGATTACTGTTTCTTGGAGGCAGTTGATCCAAACGTATTGCGTGTTGCTTGTGTTGTATAATGAGGTTACTTCATTTTCGACACTGTCAACATATAGCTCATCCATATCTTCTGTTAGATCATTTTCGGCATTGATAACATGCACCTTTGGCCTACTCTGTTGGGATCTACAACATTTTATGAAGTGTCCTAATTTTCTGCAATTTTTGCATGTTTAAGCATAAACTGGACAATATTTTGGAAAGTGTTTATATCCACGATATCGACAGTTTATTTTCTTTGCTTCACCCTGTTGTGATTTCGTAACCTAGTTTCTGCCTTTTAATTTCAGATTCACTGCATCACACCTAAAAAACTTATGCCAAATCAAACATGCAATCAGGTCCAGATGCACATCCGTTTTTCAGGGCTTTAAGTGCCTCTCAACTTCTGCTGTTTTAATTGCTGTTAGTAATGGCATGGGGTCTCCTGAGAACGGATGCAATGGGTCATCATCAAGGTCAGTGAACTGTTCCTTGAACCATTCTCGAATTACCTCGTCATTGCTCTGGTCATCCCACCTTCAAAGTTGTGTACAGTAACTGGTGGTGTGTGGTCAGTAACTCTCAAGCCTCGGGCTACTGAAGCATTTTGTAGCAGTCATCCATGGCAGTGATGAATAGCAAGATCTTTTAAGCATTCGCTAATGTGGTGCAGAATGTTATTGCGTTCCCAACATAGTTTGGTGCAGTTTTCACTTTGTCCACTTGGATAGATGTGCAGCCATGGTGATCTCGGCTCTGCTGATAGTTTTACTACTACAGGGTCGTCAGTATACCTTGTTTGATTGTTTTTGAGAACACATATGGGGCTGGTAGCTGATGACGCCATAGATTTAAATATTTTGGTTAGAGCTTCGCTTGTATCGGAGCTTACATTGATGTTCGCTATCTGCTCCCAGATGGCTTTTTGTATGACATTTGAGTGTCAGTGTCGCTGAAGAGCTTGGGTAGGTTGTAAATGACTCTACCGTCTTGCCTGGTATGGAGTTTAAACATTAGGTATAGATGGTTCATCTGAAGGCATGTAATTATTAGCTTATAGTCTGAATTTAGGTCTGCGCCTCCGTGGGAATGAGTATCGTGAAGTAAGTGTTTTGCGTGTGTTTTGTGTATTATGAAGTCTATTTGGTTCAAGACTGCTGTTGTAGTGTTAGAGCCTTTTGGGGCTTTGCAATCAGCAATGTCTCCTGTCCTTGTTGTCTAGTGATGACATGGGTGTTTGAAAGCCATATTTCTGACAAATAGGCCATTGGAACTAAGGGATGTCACCAGTGCATCTCCATTGCTTTTACGTGTGCCCTCTCCATATGATCCCATGCATAACCCAAGTCCAGAACTTGTATCCACATTGGCGAGTCTACCCAGCTTGGAGTTGAAATTGCCACATACAAACATTTACCATCTGATTATGATTGTAATGGCAGAGCTCAGTTCCGCATAGAAGGAATCTTACAATACTGGATTCCCTTTGTCATTTTCAGTAGTAGGACCATATGTGTTTACCATGCGATGCTTGGCTGTGGTGTGTTTTCGCGTTGGTATAACCAGGTCAATGAATGCTACGTGATCACTGACGTATCCAAAACTAATGACATGGTCCAAGCGACTTGGTCAGATTATGAACCCAAAACCCTGGTATGAGGCCTGTTTTTGCTCCATGAGTACTAACTTATGGCATGTCTGAAGTTGCTTCTCTGAGTGGATAGATACTTTAGTCTCTTGAATGCATGTAATATAGATTTTATAGTGTTCACAGTCTGCACCTAAGGTTTACCTCTTGGATGTTGCAGTCAGACCACGTACATGCCATGTAGCTATGGTAAGCTCCTGGGAAGATTGCGCTGTCTGAGGATGTCGAGCACAGTTTCTAGAGCACAATTTCTAGCTTGAAAGAGATTATACATAATCAGAGTTGCCTCTATATGTGGATGTCAGCCCGCAATCCTCGATGACATAGTTTCCCAACAATGTTGATACTTACGGAGAAGACTGTCATAGAGATGTCATCTTTCTCCTAATTATATCTATTAAATGCAATTTTCTTTCCACTAATTCAGTTCATTTGCCACCTTGCTAACATCAAATGGAAACTATTGATTACCGACCTTGCTTTTCAATATATAAAACCAGCTATAACTAACACGTTTGTGTCCAGATTTGCTTGGAACTATTTCAAGTATCTATGTGTTTTCCTGCCAATTTTAGAGTGAATTTACTTTTGGTAAAAATGGGTTGTACTGTGCAAATATCATTCTGTGCAGGTTTTTATGGAGTAATCTGGTTGTGATTTCACCAGAGCAAAGTGAACATTGCAGTATAGATAATCCGATGAATATTTCATGAGAAAGCACAACTATGCATGAGACAACACCATTATTGCCACATGTAGTGATTATAGAAGACGAACATTGGAGTAAAGGTGAGTGCCGCTCATGGAGGCACACTGGCCCTTCATCAACTGGCACAAAAGGCATGAAACATATTTTAACATGTGAAAAGAAGGAAGTGACGAAGAGAGAAGATTCGAAAATTGGCTTATGAAGGCATAATGGCTAATCCCACTGAATGCGAAATGGCCCTCAAACCACCCAGATATATGTAGAGAATCAGTGCACAATATCGCCAATAGAGGTGTGTATTTTGCCAAATGACCACCATGAATACATGGATTGGGATGCTGCTGGGATGCTGCCGCAACCACTAGTTGCGATGAAGAACCAGAATCCACATCTTCATCATCATCAAGATAGTGAAAAGAGGAGACATCACCACAAACCCTGGTTGCTAGCATGGAAGCTCATGCGCCAGTCAGAGTAAAAAACACAGGCTGGTTAAACCACGTAGTTTTTACCTTTACACAACCCATTTTTGATAACAATTTTTTAGAAACTGAAGATATTTTTTAATAATTCATCTTTGCATGTTCATGAAGTGAAGATAATGTTAATAATTCTTGTCTACATAATAATTCCAACATGTATACTGATAGTCAGAATAGACATATTCTTCAGGGTGTGGAATTCATTGATGATGCAGCTCTACATTTCTTGACAGGTTCAACTAAGAGGAAAATCTTCTTGGAAATATACCTATAGCAATGCTAGTACTATATATGATATGTGTTGGGATGGAGTAAATAGTGAGCATGTATGCTCACTGTGTTCTGTGGCTGCAGTAGTAGAAACATCCTACCGCTGCGACCAAATGAATTCAGAGCAAATGAAATGCATGCAAAAGCTCAATTTCATATTGAAATAATAAGTGAACCTGAAAGTTCTTCTCCTTCAGCACTTGTACATGTTTCACATAAAGTCACTGAGAATGATGGTGCGGCTGATGTGATAGGAAACATACCCGAAGAGGTGGCACTGATGAAGATTGAAGTGATCAACTTATTAACATACCCATTGACATACCCATTACTGCTATGGCAGAAGTGGGTATACCAAAAATATGAAATTGAGTTTTTGATTGAAGTTCTTTTGAGCTGAATTCATTGGACTGACAAAGGATTTTAAGTGAAATTCCTGGTCAGAATTTGCATGAGATTAATTCTGAAATACAGAATATTTTTAATGATGTGCTAAACCATTTTATTTCACATGTATGCGCTGAACCCAGTCACTATATATGTGTGAATTCAAATTGTACAGGCCTTAAAACCCCTGTTTCTCGAATTTCAGAATGTTAGTGAAGTAAATGGCAATTTAATACTCCAAAATCTAGCAAATATTGCTCAGGCTAATAGGGAAGATCAATTATAATAAATTTGTTCATATGGAAAAACCTGGCCAGACAGGTTTTAATGATCTGAAAGAACATTTTTTTAAATTATCACAAACTCAAAGCAATGTAAAAATGTGGAATTGTAACAATGGTCGATGATGTATGTTTGGCCCATGTGATTGTAATTGCTATTGCTTATTCCGACCTGAGTACACCTCAAGCTGAACTTAACAAAATTAGACGCCATCCCACAGGATGAATAAAATGGCAAAATTAAAAATTTCTTTTATCGTGACAAAGTGTATGCCTTAAATTCAGAGCTTAATATCGCTATTAACCTATGTGGTTTGGCTGAAATTTCAAATGTTAAGGAGTAATTGCCACCTACTTATACAATCTATGTTTTCAGCACCACTGATAATAACCAATGTGTTGTCCGAGGCGGTAATCTGAGAGGTAAAGAAATCCCAAAGTACAGAAAGATATACTCTTTTGAATCCTTAACTACCTTATCACATATCGAGTTTGTACAGATTGTTTTTCAAAAGATATAGGCATTCATTCCCCTGAATGTGATAGTAATTCACACGGGTTTGTTTCTCTCTGGAGCAGAAGCTTTGCCTGATTTCATGTTACTTCACCGTTGAAATATTTATACAACTTTTCAATTCCACAAAACTTCCTGGATGCTTTAGGGTATAATAACGTTCACAAGGTTTCTACCCACTTCACCCATTATTAGAAATTTAATCCGTTAGGGGGTTGCATTTCTGGTGCCTATTTTCTTTATGTGTTACAGATCGAGCCTTCCCTCATGCAAGTGAGTTCGAGTTGTGTCAGTGTTTTCGCGGTAGAGTCAAGTCAGGCTGTGTCCTTTGGTATCCTCTTTCTGGAGATGTTGGTTTTTCATTTATTCCCTGAATCCCATTCTATTTGCTGAATATTTCCAATATTGCTATAGCCCATAATCAACATTTTCATAACACTTGACTTAATTTATGAATAATTTATGTGTGTCTATAAATCTACCAGTTAGATGACCCGTCTATTGCTATAGGTCATAACCGATATTCTTGTAACAATTGGCAATAATTTATGAACTGTTATAAATCATCCAGTCAGGCCATGCGTCAGTCGCTATAGCTCATAATCGATATTTATTGACAGCTGGGGTTTTATAATTTATACATAGCCATTGCTGTAGCTCGTAATTGATAATTGTGCATCTATAAATCAGTTAATCACATTGCGCATCTATCGCTATAGCCCGTAGTCGATAATAGCTTTTGATTGAAAGATGATGAGGCAGATACAAGTGGTAGACTGTTTTTGCTGGTCATTCAGACAAGGAATGAGCTAGAATTAATATCTATCTGTACTAGTAGTAATTGGTATTATCATTTTACTTATAGTATGGCTAGAACTAACACTAGGTAGTAATGGATGGTATAATTTTAGTACTGCTGTTAGAAGTGTGCCAGTGTAGCAAGGCCTATACTGTGTGCATATTCCATAGGATTTACCGGATTCGCAAGAGGAAACAATGAAAATAGGCATTTTAGAGTATTTTCTAATATCTTAGAAAAAAGTAGTATTAAACCTTGGGCGTCATGTTTAAAATGGATGATTAGAAATCTCTTTTTACTGTTTTATCACTCCATACCCTCTGGTACAGCTTGATAATCAATTTCACTAACCATCGGGTGCGATACATACACATTTTCATTGACCCTCCCAAGTCACGTATCATCTTTTTTGGCACTCCATATATGGGCAATTACCCTATGCTCCCTCGAAATACCATGACTTGGGAGGGCCTATGGAAAAGCGTGTCTATCACTACCCATTACTGCTTATACGTGTATCGGCTATGCTTACTAATAATTGACTTGCGTGAATGAGAGTGATTATGAGCTACATAGTGTAAACGATCAATATCGTCGAACTTTAATATGTAACAGCGAGGTTGCTGCTTTATTTATACAGGCCCGGCATCCGGTCTGTAAACAGTGTAATGGTATGGCGCCATCCCATCGCTGAAATAGACACTCAATTCACCTTTCCAGAGTATCCATCCATCATCCGACTTCGTAAGAGATCATAATAAGCTCAGCGCGTGTATGATGACATCACAATCATTACGTCACAAAGGGTTTCATATAGACTGTCATCAAATCTCAAATAGTCCAGCACGTTGTATGAATTGCATGTCTTTGTGATTTTTTGCTATTTAATAAACATGCTGTTGAATATTTTGAAACTAATTTGACTGGGCGCTGTTGCTGCCTGTTAATTGTGTGTAGCAACAGCACCCAGTCCAATTAGTTTCACAATATCCAACAGCTTGACTGCGTAGTTTTTTGGAAATTGATAGTCAGGGTGTTCAGAGATCGATTGATCCCAACAAGAGCGAGGGGTGGGTGGAGCTTAGCTAGAGATGGGCGGGGCATAGCTAAAACCGGAACGGTCCATTGGGATATTTAAAGAGTTGTTATCGTATTTGTGTAAAACGCAAATCTGTATGATTGGCGTAACCCTGCATTTCTCAACTCTGCCGTAATTCTATTACAATATCAAAGTATAATCTTGAGCACGGGCATTCCCCCCCCCCCAACCCCCACCAAACCCTGATGGTCATGTTATCGATCCGTACCCGATTGACCGATGGGTCAGTTCGCTACTGAGATAGAGGTTACTCAGGAGAATTCAGGGAACAATGACTTCACTCTAATCTTTCCTTCCATCCACCCCCCCCCCCTCTTCCTCACATTCACCCCTCTCCCTCTCCATCTCCTCCCCCTCGCCCTCTCATCTCTCTCCGTCTCCGCAATCTCTCTCACTCTGTCTCTTACTCCCACCCTCCATCTCTCGGCTTTTTAGAATACTTGTTTTCCCCTCGTGTATTTATATATTATCCTAATAAATCACATGCAAAATGGCAGAAAAAGGGAAGAAATAATAACAAATCTATTGCTTCACCTTGACCGTTAAAGACTATTTCAGAGGCAGACCAAACATATATTTTGTTGATAAATGCATGTCTCTTTTCCCGCCTGCTCGTGCCAGTTGCTGCTCATAAATATTAACGCTTAACCTTGATTCAGTAGAATCGTGGAAATGTATCTTCTGTCATAAACTATCTTCTTGAGCGTGACAAGCACGTGCGAAGATGGCAGATGTTGGCGGGTTATTGATGTCGACAGATGATAAACTCGGCGACGTCTACTTGGTGGAAAGCTGGTGTCTATTTAGATAGCACTGTTGCTGAAAGCTGTTTTCTCCCTCAGTGAGAACCTGTGGTGTGTAGTAAGATACAAACTGCTGGACACACACGGACTCAGTATCAGATTTTATATGCAGAAATCTCAGATCCCAGATACTCTACATTTATAATTTTTTCAGATTCTCTCGGATTCATTTGTCGGATTAGTTTGTCGGATTAGTTTGTCAGATTAGTTTGTCGGATTAAGACCAAGTATCGAAGTTTTTAGCTCACTTAATCATCCAGACCAACTGACCGCCAGAACGAACGGCCAACCGACCGACAGACTGACCGACAAACCGACCGACGGACCGATCGACCGAATGAATGAATGACCGAATGAACGACCGAGCGACAGGAAGACAGGCTGTCTAGCTGACTGGCTGGCTGGCTGGCTGGCTGGCTGGCAGGCAGGCAGGGAGGCAAGCTGACTGGTTGGCTGGCTGGCAGGCAGGCAGGCAGGTAGGCAGGCAGGCAGCGTGGGCTCGATGCCATTAAGTGTAATTTTGGTTGGTCCGTACGTCTTGAGTAGTGTTCCGCCTCCCACTGGCTGAGCTCCTCTTCACCCCACAGACCGACTGACCGACTAATCAACCGAGCGACCGACCGGCCGGCAGGCAGGCAGGAAGGCAGGCATGCTGGCTGGCTGGCTGGCTGGCTGGCTGGCTGGCTGGCTGGCTGGCTGGTTGGTTGGCTGGCCGGCTGGCTGGCTGGCAGGCACGCACGCAGGCAGGCAGGCAGTCAGGCAGGCTGGTAGACAGCCCGGCTGGCTAGCTGGTTGGCTGGCTGACTGACTGGCTGGCTGGCTGGCTGGCTGGCTGGCTGGCTGGCTGGCAGGCAGGCAGGCAGGAAGGCAGACAGACAACGTGGGCTCGATATCAAGTGTGATTTTGGTTGGTGCGTAAATCTGAGAAGTGTTCCGCATCCCACAGGCTGAGCTCCTCTTCACCCCACCCAACAGCCCCGGATCAGTTAAGAACTGGATGCTCTGAGAGACAATCTCCCGCATATGAATAATTAATATCACCCTTATTTGGATTCTTTAGGACTGTACTACTTGTATGATTATTTTAATATGTGTATTTTATATAACTCAGCGAGGTAGTTGTCCTTGAATGCTCACCCCCATCCCACCCCTGCAGCTTACGGCCCTGCAAGGTATAACCAGCCCTAATTGAAATATAGTCCAGTCAATCTATGAGATTTTATGGATCAACCCACGGCACTTATTGTTCTTCACTATGTATTTCAGAAAGGTCCCTAGATTAACATATTAAAAGTCTAGAAAATATAAATAGGAGAAATATTCCTAATTTGCATATGCCTAAACACCACTATTTGGTCATATAATCACAACTAGGTGATATTTTCCGTGGTTTAAAATGCTAAATTCTAGTTTTAGAGCACAATAAAGCTATTTATATATATCGTAGCCTAAATGGATAACTGCTTTCCATGACAGAAATCCAATATGGCGGCTGTAATTGGATTTATATGGGTATTTGTTACACGTAGCACTCGACTCATTGCAAAGGAACAATTATGAATTCTTGTTTCAAGCAAAGTTGTCTTAACCAGACTTTATCCAACTGCTATTCTAGATTTTTCTAGACTTTTAATTTGTTAATCTAGCGACCTTTCTGAAATGCATAGTGAAGAAAGAAATGTATCTTGCAATTTGTGGTGGGTATATCGGTATATTGACTGGACTTATACCTTCCCCAATGGAGCGAGGGTGCGGTAATAAAGCTTTGATGACGCGCGAGGATATAGAAGAGTGGGGTAATTTTCCCGGGAATAGATGGCATACGTAGTTTCGTAGGCCTGATTAACGCCGTGTTCTCACTGGAGAGTTAATCGGGAATAACGCCATACCTTAGTGTTTAAGTCTCGAGTGAGAACACGGCTTTAGTATAAGCCGAATAAACTTAAATATGATAATGTCTTTTCCACAGACGTTAAAAACATACGGTGTTTAGTTTATTATCTTTTCATGGCTCCAATCCATGTAGCAGAAGCTCATCGTGGTCTAGATTGCTGAATGTGTGCTCCATGTTTTTTATAATAATTTGATTGTCTCTTGATTTTACTGTATGCAGCTTAAACTGCCACTCAAATCATGTCTATAGTTATAGTTTTATTAACCTTTAGTCCCTTCGTGACATACAGGTATAACGTATATACAGGGTTTAAAAATAATAATAATTTACCAGTGCAGTTACAGTTTTTACATCACAATATAACTTGTTATAGCTATAAAAAATCATCATCATCATCATCATCATCATTATTATTATTATTATTATTATTATTATTATTATTATTATATTGGGGCATTTGCACTGGCCATTATAGTATTTTGGCGTTATCTGTTCAATATCTTCCAAAATATGCTACAAACTAGCTTAGACAGTAATCTGTCGTCCGCGTTTCGGCAGCATCTGGCATTTAAAAAATAATTAATTTTTGCAATAAAGTCGGTAATGTCTTACAGTCTGCAATATATGGCACAGAAAGGATGAGTGAAGAACGTTTCAGAAACGTGTAAACAACTATTTACTTCCAAACTCTGAACATCTCGCCAGCAGTCACACTTTAACTGTCTGCGGGCTGAATTTCTGCAGACTACATTTTACAGGCGGTTTTAGCTACAGATATGCTGAATATTTTGAGACCAATTTGACTGAAAGTTGTTGGTGGATAAGTCACAAACAATTTTCAGTCAAATTGAATTCAAAATATTCAGCAGGGCCAAAGTTATTGTCCATTGAATTTTTTGTTTGGTGGCTTGCAGCAGTCAGAGATACGTGGGCATTCTGTACAGCGTTATATTTCGAAATACTTGCCAGTATACGAGCTGGCTTTTACGACTGCTACACCTAAATAAAATCAGCAGAGCAGCAACAACTTTCAATCCAATTTCCTCAATGTATTCAGTACAGGCTTTCTATAACAGTCCTTAGAAACCAATGATATTTATAATGCAGAATAAAATGTGTTGCATATCACGAAAGAGTTAAAAATATACAGATAGCTATAAATTTATCGTAATGCATAAATCTGTCTACCGCGTGGTCTACCCGGTGAACTTTTGTGGAGATTACTTTCGGCGCGCTTTCAAGACAGACAGGTAAATATGTAGATGATTTGCTCAGGTGACACGGAAATAGAAGATCAATTTCTAGCTGAACTCCACCCATTTCCAGCTAAGCTCCGCCCACTGTAAACCCTTGTTGGAATCAATTTTTATACTTTGTATCCTGAAGTTCTAGAATCCCAAGTTCAAGGTAACTATACAGGTAAGCTATTCAATATTTGGAACTAATTTGACTGGGTGCTGCTGTTGCCTACGAACCTTTGTGTACCAGTCAGTACACGCATTTCACAAAATATGGAATATTATAAAAGTAATTTTAATGGGAGTTGTTGCTGCCATTGGTCGTCGTTTCAAAATATTCAACAGCGTATTTCTTCAGTATTATTGTATCAGATTTGCCTAGTTCAAAAGGAAATAATGATCAACTTGTGCAGACATTTCTTGAAGAAAAAAGGAGTGGCCCTGACCGCGTGACCGACATGCTTCAGGTGGTCGTCCAACCCTCCAATAGCAAAAAATCAAAATATTTGCTTATTGAATGCCCATTTGAAGGATAAGACAAGAGTTGTTTTGAAAATACGCCACTGGTATAGCTGGCCCGATTATGGAGTCAGTCATTCCAGTGGTAAATTTACAAAAATGGGCTTCCTTTAGACTGGAAATAGGCATTATTCCATATCACTGCAGAGGCTGATTTTGGTCGGTTTCGTCGTGAAGGTATTAATTTGATCGGTTTGTTATGGATTGATAGATGGTGTTTCCGTGCGACCACCTGTCTTATTGTCTTAATGAGCCACAATCTAGTAATGGCACCAGAAGCAGGTAGCCATTTTTTACAGGCATCGCCATAGCTAGACAGATCGTGTTGGCAAAAGATGTTTCTGGACGGGATGAACTAGTACGCTGTATCAATAATATCAGACAGATTGACAAACTCGCTGGGTGCGTTTAGGTGTGAAATTGCCAGTCGGTGTGTGAAAACTGTACATTTGCCAAAATCTGTTCAATGTGATTTCGTGCTTTGTTAAACCATTAATTTTATTCGAGGATGAAACCTCTCCCACTCCCAGACAATCGTAAGCTTGATCTTGGTGCGTCTGTTTGCCTTGAGAAGACTAAGTTACCCATTTACACTGCAAGTCATCTGCCTGGTAATCGACCAATACCGGGTCGATACGGTTCAGTATTGGCCACGTACTTACCCACTAACTTGCCATGTCAATGAAATATTGATGTCATACTGCTGCTGTGGCTGTGGCTGCAAATCTAATGTATGTAGACAGCAACAGCGTTGAGCAACATCATCCCAGCCCCGCCCAGTGCTCCTTATACTATTAACAGCAGTAGGAAGAAGGTGTTGAAGATATAGTCGATAGCATTGGCATTCAATGAATTACGACGGTTATCGTGTATATTCAAATATCTGATTATTTAGCCAATCAAATTACATCTCATTGTTGAATTGAACAATCAAATAACGTTAGAGAATGAAATACTATTATCATAGTAGTAGTAGTAGTAGTAGTAGTAGTAGTAGTAGTAGTAGTAGTAGTAGTAGTAGTAGTAGTAGTAGTAGCAGTAGCAGTAGCAGTAGCAGTAGTAGTAGATTTTCTAGAAACATCAAGACTATTTTGATGGACTTTCTCCTCCAGTTCCATATTATGACGCTCACCATAGTAGAGGAACGGCGAGCTGGACGCTTTTTTTCGACACATTTCTTCTTTTGATTTTTTCCTTTGTTATTTTAACACGTATTTTTCTTTGATCTCCACCGACTTTTAATAAGGTGTGAAAAAAGGCTCCAGCTCTCCACCATTCTGACTGGATGTTATATGTAGAGGGTGATCATAAGTCTTGCCCCTTATTAAATCACGTGTCTCCTGGCAACCAATGTAATGAAGCGTGACAAGCATTAATCAACAGTCAAAATCGTATAAAAGCGGTTTAAAAATCTGA
The DNA here is from genome assembly GCA_034401795.1 of Chaetoderma sp. LZ-2023a. Lineage (NCBI taxonomy): Eukaryota > Metazoa > Mollusca > Caudofoveata > Chaetodermatida > Chaetodermatidae > Chaetoderma > Chaetoderma sp. LZ-2023a. The sequence goes on from CM067375.1 coordinate 88,400,704, forward strand.
TCTGGTAAGTCGTAACACTTTGATTTTGTTTAAATGGTTTGTTCAACGTTCATTATAATTACGAATACAGCATATTTTATAGGTTGAGACATGCCGGTTGTGCTCAGTAACAATGTGCACGTATGCGTCATGAAATGTAATGACGAATTTGTAGTAGACATATGCGAGTTTAGTGTTGGTAGTGTTTACCGTACCAAGCATTGGGTGTTTATGTATGGCAATAAGTTCGCAGCCATGATTCACGCATTCGAAGAATCTGTGCTTCGGGCTAGGTGTTCCAATAGAGTAGAGCAGATTAATTACCTATATGAATTAGAACCTCAATTAAAGGTCACTATCAGCACTAAATATATGTACGTCAAGCTAACTTGGTACTTTACTTCACCAGGTCAAACTGAAATGAAACCATCGTGCAGAAGTGTAACATTCCCTAGCAACTCGTGGAGAATTCTAAAAGAGAACTTGCAAGAAATTCTCGGCGCTATAACAAACTACGCTCGTGTAATCGTTTATACACGAAAAACAATGGTACCAATCAATTTTAACATGTCTCAGTCAGGCCACGCAATATTGAAAAAAACCACATTTCTACAGCTGACCGTCAACATCTAGAAAAAAACTCACGATGGTTGAAACCATACTCTTCAAAGATTCCAGAGATCAGTTATTAAGCATTAGATTAATGTCTGATGCATGTCTTTCGGATAATGGGTAGAGACAAATCGGTCTATGCCCTAACATGCCTTTACTCTCCAGCTCTAGAGTCAACTTAAAGTTAATGGTTGACGAAGATGCTTGGCTTGAAATAGTCAGAACTCTAAGCAGTGGTGTAAACGTTAACTTAAAGATGATATCGGGCAGGTTATACATTACTACTACGGTTGAAGATCTTAAACTAACTACAGTTGTAGAGGGTGACACTGTAAAGACTAAAGATTAAATATTCTCGAGAACCTGTATGACTCGATTACTGGGATTAACGTCTAAGCAACCAGCCAATGTCGTCGATGTAGCTGATTCTGATTCTGAAACAGACCAGGCCATTCAGAACTTTATCGATCACGTATCACCAGAGGATCTGGGTGCATTAGATTTCGCTATTCAAGCTGGGTCTACGAATATAGAAGCAGAAATGTCATCAGGAGTCAAACATTTGCCATATAGTCTGAGTTCTAATGATCTGCCGGATTACGAACACCCATGTTTTACATCGCCGGTCTCGCCCAGTAATGGTGAAATTTACACTCAAGCGGACACTATACTGTCTACCTTTGATATGTTCCATCAAGATATAAATGAACGTAAATATCTGAGTTTTGTCTCAGAAAACATTCCCCAATCTACCAGAGACAATGCTATGGCTATTTTTGCAAACTTATTGTATTTAGCGATCCATAGCCTAGCCGTTAGTGAATGCTATGCTTGTCAACATGACAGACCATCTCAGCGCGAACACCAGTGCATGGGTATCGATTATTTCTTAAAGCCTGTCGACAATGTAGAATTATATTACTTAAATACATTAGAATATGTGTCTAAAATCAATTTCTTTCATGCATTTCTACTGATCCGAATTTATATTGGAATGTCTATGAGGTATACAAAGCCTGTAAAACTGATTGGCTAAACGATGTACAATGCGCTGATTTTAATATAATTATAACCTACAATTATTGACATAGTTATAGCCTATAATTATTGAATTCGTTGTTCATTTTCTCGATCAAATTTCGCTTGTAATACAGCTTTTAAAAATTGATATATATGACTCAGTCTAAACTGTTTTTTCTCTATTTGTTAGTGGTCCACACCCCCACCCCGGCCCCCACAACCTGCCACCCACCCATTATTGTGAATCGCGACCGGGCACGGTCTCAGATGCACAGTTCATTCTGATCTTTTAATTTGGTCCTGAGGCATTAGCCAGGTGTGTCAGACATTGGTGTAACTCTATAGCCTGCGTCAAGATTATAACTCAGGGAAAAGGCGAAAATCGCTTTTGAAAGGCATTTTAACCCTCATATGTTAAAACCATATTGTTAAAACAGCTGCAGACAAAGAAAACGTGAAAAACAAATTTCTTCACATGAAACATCATTTTTTATTACAACTTTCCATTTTGACGATTCTATCATTTTTTGTTAAATCCGCCAATGACTCTATAATCGAAATCATGTGCCCATCATGCACACGATGATACAGAACTCGCCACAACTAATCAACAATAGGGGCTGGACTGTAACTCCATTATTTGTCTTGCAAGAAACATTTAAAGTTATTTCTTAGCTGTACTCTAACATCTTTCAGCAACATAATAATAAACACTTTATTTAACTCTTTGCGGCCTAATTTGTTTCAAAAAAATAAAACTATTTACTTATTGAATGTCAATTTTCAGACCAAGGGAAAGCTATCTTTAAAAGTTTACCACTGGAATGACTGGCTTGGTTATCTAGCCAGTCATTCCAGTGGTAAATTTTTCTTAATAGCCTTCTCTTGGTCTGCAAATGTTCATTTCCCAAGACCACTACAGAGGCCGGTTTCATCGTGAAAAGGTTAATCAGAGGTCATAAAACCCATTTTTAGAGAAAAACATGATAAGGTTAAAAATATTTAAAATAAAATCGAAGGATTAGATCCTAAGATGGTTTTGAACACGTGCGAAGTCTGGGACATAATACTAATTAACAATGAAACTGTACACAGGCATAATAGTCAGATATAGAGCTCTATCTGATGAAAAACATTGTCAAATCTGTGCTGTTGATAATTGTTGCTGTCTTTATTATCAACAAGCTCCGGCAATATTATTTTCAAAATGAACATCAATGGTTGCTTCAAGTTGTTGCTATTCAGATTCACGGCTGTACATGTATACATGCCGCCAAGTGTGGTGGTGGTTGCGCATACATAAAGACCTATATCCACATGTGCGGCCTTGTGGTCACACATGCGGTCACCCGGATTTGTGGCCAACATGCAGCCACACATTTATACACGCGGCCGAGTGTTGTGGTCATTCGTACACACAAACCTATGTCTATATGTGTGGCCTATGCGGCTGCATGCACGGCCTCACAGATTTGCGGTCACCCATGCGTGTGAGTGTGGCGTTCGAGCATACATCCAGTCCTATAAATTGTCTCAGATTGAATCCATTTTTCACTACAGTTTAAACAATACAAAGTCTCCGACGTGTATTTTATCTACATAGTAGTTAGGGGAACCTGAGGCAGTAAGAGGATTTCTACAACTACAATCTGAAAAACCTTCACCAATAAAATTTAGATTAAAATAATAGGTTTATCCTATGATCAATATGCCAAGACATAAATGTCTCCAATGTGATTCAGCTTTTGCTAGGTCGCATGACCTGAAGCGACATAAGACCCGGTTCCATAGCAATGAAGATAGCAAGAATCTAGCGAGTGAAGATGAAGAATTGACAGAGATGAAGCATGAACATGATAATCCAATGGATTCGTGGAGCGAAGCCTGAGATGACTCAACTGAGTCTGAGAGCGATGATGCCTTAATGGAATCTGAGCGCGATGATGAAGGTGATTATGAAAAAGAAGACATAGACAATGAGTTAATGGAGTCTGAGAGCGATGATGAAGAAGAAGATGAAAAAGAAGTCATAGGAAATCGGGAGCTCTTCACCACATTCCAAAATTTTACGCAGGTCTTTGACGCTGAACAATCAGGTTTAGAAGATTAGGGTGGTGAAGCGAACATAGACCCCAATGGTATAGACAATAAGTCTATTGCCATATATACTGATGTATTAGTTACGAAGTGTACTGACATAATGCGACAGTGGAGAAGATTACAGAACGCTATGCTCATTAAAATAATTCATAGGGAAACTAAAGATTTTATCACTGAGGGGTACACATACGATGAAGCAGTCTTCGCAGCATTTCGCAAAAGGGAGTTTCTAATCACGGAGGATGTAAGCAACAATCTATATGCCGACGTTGATGATGACACTGATGATGATGATTTCGGTGGTGATGATGATGGATCTAATAATGAAAGTATTGATATGACTGAGGCGTAAGGTATCATTCTACCTATAGGCGCGTGGATCTCCAGAACATTGACTATTTATTTATGCTATTAACAGAATCTATATGTTTATCATATATAATATGCTGAATCCAATAACAGTATATGTATTGACGGTGATCGTAATGTCTCCCACAGACTACTAACACACACAAACACGCACGCAACATGCACACACAAGTGTATTCATACCAATGTATGGTTGTTTGATAATTTTTAAACAAATCCAATTATATTTTTGTATTTGTATTTTTTCAATTGAACCGTTTTTGACTGAAAGTTGCTGGTGTTACCATGAACAAAGATATAATTTGCAAATCCCCATGTCTTCTTTAACCACATTGCAATGTTGTTAAAATGCTCATTGTTAACCGTTCATGATGAAGCAGACAAATCTGGGTTAGACAGCACTCTTGAGGAATGGCCATTTGTAGGCCGAGAGAAGATGATTCTTGCAAATTTACCATTGGAATGACTGGCTCAATAACTGAGACAGTCATTCCATTGGAAAATTTTCTAAAATATTCTTTTCTCGGCCTGTAAATGAACATTTAATAAGCAAATATTTAAATTTTCTTGATCAAAATTAGCCATTAAAGGGATAAAGTAACATGAAAGCCAGGATTACATCATGAAAACAATGTTGCTGGAAACTGTTGTTGTCTTAGAGGGAAAAGGTTTTCAGCAACATTGTTTTAAAAAAAACCAATACTTACTGTATAAAGTAGAATGGAATTGAGTAATATACCTTTATAACATCTGCATCATTCCATGTAATAGAGGAAGTAGTAGTGTCTGTAGTAAAGTGATACCGCCGCCCTCAACTGGCAGCCGTTCAGCGATCCATGGCCCCACCGCTCTCTCAATCCCTGGTTGCATGTGGTTGGTGTATGCCTCTAGAGGGAGGTCCCCAGGGTTGCAGGTGGTTGGGGTAGGCCTCTAGATGGAGGCCCCCAGGGATTGAGAGGGCGGTGAGGGCCACGGATCGCTGAACGGCTGCCAGTTGAGGGAGGTTGTATCATTTTACTACCAACACTACCACTAGGCAAAATGATACCACCGCCCGGCCGCACAGCCTGCCGGAGCCGTAGCCCCCACCACCCTCTCAAGCAGTGGAGACCATGGGGTACCACCTCCCTCAACTGGCCGCCAGATCAGTGGCCCCCAGCGCCCTCTCAATTAGCATATGGTGCGAGGGCCACCACGTGCCCAGACAGGCATCCATAGGGATATACACCACCCACAGGGACTGATTGCCACACATAATAGGGTCTGAACGCCCATTTAGAGACAGGCATCCGCAGGGATATACACCACCCACAGGTACTGACCGCCAGCACCACACATAATAGGTCTGAACGCCCAGACAGGCATCCACAGGTACTGATCGCCACACATAATAGGGTCTGAACGCCCATTTAGAGAAGGCATCCACAGGGATATACACCATGAGTACTGATGCACAGATTCGCGCTATTGCAAAGCAATTCGGCCTTAGAGGCTACTCTAAGGCCAAGAAAGCCAACCTGCTCCAGATGATCGACCAGGTCCATGCCGAGGAGTGGCAGAAGTGACTCTCCTGAGCAATGAATACCAGAAGGTTTCGAGCGCTTACCGAGGATCCTTGGAATCCCCACAACAAAGCGCAGTGGATACGTGAGTTCAGTCAGTTGGACGAGGAGGTGACTGCTAGCTTGCGAGCCAAGGCTGTAGCGAGGCAGATGGTGGCCCATTCACTGGAGTCCTTAACTCTCCAACACAGGGGGCCCCGCCCCCTATGCAGGCATCCACAGGGATATACACCATGAGTACTGTTGCACAGCTTCACGCTATTGTAAAGCAATTCGGCCTTAGAGTCTACTCTAAGGCCAAGAAAGCCGACCTGCTCCAGATGATCGGACAGGTCCGTGCCAAGGAGTGGCAGAAGTGACTCTCCCGAGCAATGAATATGGGAAGGTTTCCAGTGCTTACCAGAGAGGATCCTTGGAATCCCCACAAGAAAGTGCAGTGGATACGTGAGCGTCGTCATTTGGACGAGGAGGTGACTGATAGCTTGCAAGCCATGACCGTATCGAGGCGGATGGAGGCCCATCCACTGGAGCGCTTAACTCTCAAATGCAGGATCATCAAACGCTGCTGAGGTCTGAGCCCAGCCCAGAGCATAAGGAGGCCGAGGTTTGAACCCTTTGCCTGGAGCGAACACATTCTCGACCAGTGTCTCGGCGAAAGGGAGACAGACGATAGAGGACGCCGGTCAGTATGCTGGACATTCTTCAGATGTCTAGAAGGAGACCTCACAGGCCGGATCATGCAAAAGATCCAGCAGACAGTCCAGAACGCCTTCTACCTCTGCTACACCCATACCTATCGCGTCCGTAACCTCAAAGACAATAGGGCGATGCTCTTCCACAAGAATGCTCCAGGGAGCCCGTGGCTGAACACGATAGGAGCAGCTGAGGACAGGATGGCAGCAAGAGAGCAAGCCCACCTCGACACAAACAATATCGATCGACCTAATAGCAAGTGGGCTTTAATTCGATCAATCAACGTTGAGGTCAGGGCTGTCATCGACCGACAACCTCTGCTTGGGACAGGTCCCCTCCCAGACTGGCTACGACAGAAGAAGAGGATGACTGCCCTCGATACCTACAGGGACAACATGTGTCTCTGGAGATGTCTAGCAGTCCACCGAGGAGCCATAGCTGATAGAAGTATAGCTCCTGCATGAGATCGTGCCACACAGTTCTACAGCAAGACAGTACCTGATGTCCGCATGACGTCGCTGGATCAGCTGGACAAGGTAGAATTCTTCGCCAAGATCGGGATTCGTGTGTATGAACCAACCCAGGAGGGAACCTGGCACATGATCAGGTAAGCGGCTCACTACTGTGACACCATGACCATTGGAGTGTGGGACCACCCTATACCAAGAACATCCACAAGCTGGCACATACACTAATCTGCAGTCACTGTCAGTAGAGGTTTACACATGCATGCAGTCTTCAACACCACGCTGCTCACTGTATAGGCGGCAAAACAGCAATCGTGTGTCCTGGCAAGAAGGTTGAGGCACCACAGTCTGCATATGAGAAAGCCTTCTATCCGCCCCAACCATCCAGTTCAGCGGCTACTGGTTGGATCGAGTATGAGTCGAGAAACAGAGGCATACACATACACCATGTAGAGTGTGCACACGGTGGCGAGCGTTGGATCGATGGCGCTACCGTAGATCGTTATGATCCGACAACCAACACCGTTTACCAGTTCCATGGCTGTCACTCACTGGCACGGGTGTCCACAACACCAGCGAGGTGAGGATGCCAAACAAAGATACCGCAAGAAGTCCTGAGAGAGGAGAAGCTGAGCGCCTCTGGATGCACGCTTGTGGTGCAGTGGGAGTGCTGTATAAAACGCTGCCTAAGCGTCCCTCAAGCAGCGGAGACCCTTGGACGAAGTAGTGGAGACCGTACAGCCTTGAAAAAAAGTTGCAATGGAGACCGTCGTGGTCTCCACTCATTCTGTCAGTGATGACGCGTAGAGCAGGCTAGTTTCCTGGCTGGATTCAGCTTGTAGGTGACGGTCTGCGCCTTTTCCAGAGGCGGCTCAAAGTGTGACAGCTCACCTGTCACCTTGTTGTTGAAGATGAAGCGGTACAGCTCAGCTTCCCTCTCTACACCTGCAATAAAGTCCCCTTAGGTCTCCTTGAGGGTTAGGCTGTCGTATATGGTCTCGAGCAGGGCACGTCCACACTTGGAGCTGAAGCATAGCAACCGGGCATTGTGGCAGATGTCTGGTGAGATCTCGCAGGTGTACTTCTGAAAGAGGATGAAGACAGTTATCCTTGTGTGCCAGATGCACCTGGTGATGTTGCTGAGGTAGGTGACTGTCTTCTGGTCCATTGCGCAGTCATCGATAACTAGACCAAGTGGTTCTGTCAGTCGGGCTGCCAGCAGCTTCTCCATCAGTGCTTACAGGTTCTGCGTCTTGGTGATTGGGCCATTGTACCATTGATCATTACTGTCAACCGCCTCAGCGGCGGGGTCAGACACCAGAAGGATATATTGAGAGTGTAGATGTTCGGCCAGGAGAGCCTGCAGCAAAATGTTTTTCCCGTGTCCTGATGGAGCAATGATCAGCACCGCCTGGCCAGCATCAGTCGGCATACTGTCGAATGGTACAGCCATGTGTGCGGAGGATGGTTAGCTCTTGGTTGGCGGTAGCCTCGTCTATATCTGGGACACTAAACGGCAGTACTTCCTGCACCAGCTCTTTCGCCTGCAGAGCGGAGAATCCTGCACCTCTGGTGGATACAAAAGATGCGATGGAGGCATCAAGCATGAAAGATAGCATAGAGGGCCTGTGTCAGCACCCACAGTGTCTAGTACATCCAGTATCTGTATGATACATGCATGGGAAGCCATGACTATCCTGTGGTCTTAAACGGCAAACGAAAGAACCCTGACTTCTTCAGTTCTGGTAGCCAGAGGCTGGTGGTAGCACCTGCACCTGTTTGGCCGTCGCCAGTGATATGGCTCAGGCCGAGGGTGCCTATCCTGAGATTCCTCGCATACCTCGCATCGTCGCCCTCTCCTTGATGCCCATCCCCTTGTATACAGTCTTGGCCTTGTTAATGGCCAATTGCCTTACCGTATCAGTGTTCCCGGTGAGATCTCGGGCTGGGATGGTACCTCAGATCTCCTCAGGTCTCCCTTCTCATCGAAGTTTAGGAAGGAGATAGGGGCAACAACATCCTCTGAACCGAGGCGTACCTTGCCCAAGTAAGCAAGATCGCCTAGCTCTTTGCTTTCTAGGTCTGTGAGTGACAGAGTCATAGTCATATACAGACGGCTTAAACCTACTAGTCATACCCCCAGTCAAAAAGGTTGGCATAGGAGGACCACGCAGTCGGCCAAGGGAATATGTAGCAGAGCTCAGGGTACTGGCCCTCTCTGCAGGGGCACACCTCGTGGGCGGTCCACCATTCCTGGGCATTGGCAATCCTCAGTCCACGTGCTCGACTATGGGCTATACACTGTCATATGCTGAAGGGGGCTCGTGACCCATCTCTCACTATTCAGAGGTTTTAAATGTAGGCGATGATGATCTCAGCCATTGCACTCGTTGCTAGCCCTAGAACCGCGGCCTCCATTAGTGTAACACGTTCACCCATGATCTTGGTGGCAATAGTGTAGGAGGCACCACTGAGGGCGATCTTTGGGATGGGGTGAGTTATTCTGAGACAGTGCCCGGCCACCCCACTCACCACTGTAGCGAGGACAGCCGCAGTGGCGGCAGGAAGAACCTCATTTCCCCCTGTCATCTTCACCACGGCCACATTCGCTGCCACGTTACTGGCGACCTGGACTGCCAGAGGTTTTGCTTTGGTCAGTAACTTCTGTGTCTTGGTTCGCAGCAGGTTCTCCACCTTCTGAAGAGTCGCCTGGCTCTCGGGCAGTTGCTTCATGATCTGTACCATTGACGTCACTGTTTAAGCACTGAGTATACAACGTGGTTAAACGTCAGCTTCCCCTATCGAGAGAGCTAATAAGATCTTCCCAGTCTGCGTCTTCCTGGTGGCTGGGTTGGTACACAGGAATATTCATCTCTCTATTGAGATGTCTTAAACATGTCCGGCCTCACGCTATGCGAGAAGTACTATGATGTCTTCTGGAGGGAGTTGAAGGACTACAAGAGGAAGACACCAGCTGAGCTCGCTCAGCTCTCCAGTGCTGAGCTGACATAGGAGCTGACAGCTGTGAAGCTCAATCTATGATTTGGCAAAGGACAGATCTGCTTCCTCGAATACCTTAGCATGAGCGGGAGTATTGTCGAGCTGCTCCTGCGAGCTAAAGGGTTCTACAAGGATCTGGAGTATCTGTCAGATGTGTTCCAGCAGTTGCAGACCGCCATGGCCTCACCGGAATCAGAGCTGAACAAGGCTCTGCGATACTACAAGCAGGAAAATGTATGGGCTGCAGAACCATCCAGCCCTTGGATATGCATGTTGGCAGCAGGTATAGGGGCTGTAGGGCATGCCAAGCTGGTTCAGTGTCTCACCATTACTACTGTATAGAGTCGTTCAAAGGAGCACAAAAGTGTTTACACCTCCACCTCCACCTCCTCCTCCTTCTCCTCCTCATCCTCATGGTCATCATCATTATCATCGACACCAAAATTCAATCACCACAACCTGATAACATGAGATAAAAAGCACATTTAGTACAATAAGTTAACGTTAATCTACTGATATCACATTTTTTACATTGCATTTTATAATTGGAGGCTATTCTGACCTAAAATTTTGAGACAGAAAATATGACAAGTTCTTAACTCTAATCTATGGTATCCACCACAACCGCTACCCTCTTTAGCTAAATATACTGGGCAAAATGCACATGCCCCAAGCGAAAATATGGTGTATATGGCATTGCAGACAACTCATGCCTCTGTTATTAGCCATAATATTGATATTGGAAATAGCATGCCCATTAAACCCTGTTGAACGTCTATGCAATTGCCATTATTCAGCCAACCAATAGTCGCTGGAGAAGCCCATGAATATCAGTACACAAGCTGGTACCCATAACCTTTGTATTGATGTTCTGAGACTAAATTCCAACATGGTCATAAATTCATAAGTGATTCCATGGATTGATAACTATATCCATAATATTGATAATGCATGATATACCATCAAATTTGACCTTTGTCAAGGGTTACTTGCAAGGGCCACTGACTTATATCTGCTTTCGTCACAAGTACTGGCCATGGTATTTGGGAATATGTAATCATGCCATTTGGTTTCAAAAATACAGGTGCTACCTACCGGGCATTGGCTATTGCTCCCTTGATGACCTGAATATATCCAAGAATCACTGCTTATTTCTGGTCTCTCAATATTAAGTCATATCTCAGTAAACCATTATGCCTAGGATTTAAGAATAGTGCTGGAGTCAGACATTATCGGTGATATGTACCTGTATATTGTCATACAAATGTATCAGTAATGCATGCCTGGAATCTAGCACACTGTGGTTGACCTATGGACAAAGAAGGGTTACTAATCTGCTCTCATGTTGTGGCATAAACATGACAAGACACCCAACTCATCAGTCACCCAGCACTTGCTGAGGAAGGAAGATGCAGTATCAAAATAACCTAAATACACCTGGCTGTGAAGAGAAGGTCATCCAATAACTCCTGATCTCCTCAACCATTAGCTTAGTTTCTAATATGTTAGTGTAGCCTGAAATATCAAGAAGCCATATGCAAATGAATTTCGAAAATTAAGCTAACGTATGTTGAGGGATGACTGGAGAACCACCACACTATCAGATTACACCACTGGGCTATGAATCATGTGACTAGTCACTGGATATCTGTACAGCAGCAGATTGGCCAGCAAGCGCTCGTGCTCTCATAGGTCAGTGGGCATGGTTTACTCTCCCAGAGGAGTATAAAATGGTTGGGATCGTGGGTGGTCAGGGAGAGCTAGGCGGGGTCGACTCTCAATGTCGATCCAAAGTGGTCAGAAAATGTGGTTGTTAGAAATAAGGTAATATCACAACAGCCTGTGAGAAATAGCAGTGCCATTCCATTCACTGAGATATCCCAAATAATCAATACACTTCAGCACACATAGTTGACCACCGCATGGCATCCTATACAAGAGAGAAGACAAACTTTGAAAATCTAACAGCAGAAATGCTATGAAACAGTAACCAGAGTTAACACACTCGAGAAGATTTTGTCCTACAAACATCCAGACCATCAGTGCCAGCAGTTAATAGTACAAGGCGAGAGAGGCATGAAAAAACATGAACGATAACCAGACAGCGGTCGAATTATGTGACTGTTCAACAGTGCCACACAGCAGATCACAGGCACAACAGACAAACCTGGGATAGTGCATCAGAGAGTATTTCACTCAGCAACAGCTCTGCGGAAGCAGCAGATGGGAGCAAATGAATTCTTTCAACCACTTTTTCATTACTGTGAAAATCTTGCCACACCAGAGATTTTACAACCATGCCACCGTTTGATGAACATTTATTACTATTGCTATTCTATCGTATTGCACTGTTCACTAATATTGCCATAGCTTTATTTACCAAAGTATTATATAGTTATATACCACTTTATTATTATTACTGCAATTGTGCATACTGTTACCGCTTATTGCTTGTAGATAAATATTACCACCATCTCTCTCTCCAAATTTCCATTCAATCTTGGTTGTGTATTGTGGTGTAGATTCATTTCTCTAGTTCCACACCTAAGAGATTGCTACGCAGTTTCATTACGGAGGATCCATGGAGACTGATCAATGGTGGGACACAAAAGGCAGTGAGTAACCACCGCAGGTATTGCACTATTCTACCAACCAACTGAGTCGTCAGTCTCTGCGTTAATTATTTATGGTCGTTTCAGTCTCGGTGCATGCACGACTGACCATGTGAGCAAGAGTATTAATGTGAATCCTTGTCTGCTTGGGAATCCTATGAGCAAAAATAGTGACAAGCTGTCCATGCAGTGCATTGGCGTTCTCTGAAAAACACCACATCTTATCCCGTCGAGGCTACTAACTAGATTTCTCTATAATAAAAATGGTCTGAATTCGTAAATCGTTACCCTCAAATCCTGACATTCTGAAACTACGCCACCTATTACTTTTCCAAAGAGAAGCTCATTATTACAGGAGGCAGTGATGCCCTCCACATCTCCCACACAGTCCGACTGTGAATCTGATGTAGTCACATTTAGGCTAGTCAAAGTCAAAGAGGCAGAAGAGAAGGATAACATCAGGATATAAGAATATGGATAAAGCATTATGGATTACTTTCTATGTACTTTGTTCTGACATCATACTTCAATTCTTCTGCTGATTGCATCTTTTGCAGAGATCATGTAGATTATCTGTTTGCCTGTTGACATGATCCTTAAAGAACTTGTAAAACTATGAATGCCATTACACAACTAGTTCCAGTAGAAAATCATCAACATTACGAAATTAATCAGAATTATCAGTGACAGTGTAATAATCACAAAAGATCGAATAGGTGGGCTAGTAGTCACATCAGATAAGCAAAATTTGGAACTCCATGCACTAAAAGGTTTACGCAACAATAATAATATTATCATCAATCCAACAGATAAGGGCTCGGCTAGAGTAATAATGACAAAAGATAATTACATACAGAAAGCTCTGAGACAGCTGAATAACGTTAAGCACTACAAGAAATTGGATGAAGCTATTTGGCCACACAACTATCACATATTTAATGAAATTCTCGAGGCAAAATTTAAAAAAGGATAAGATCACTAAAAACTATTTAAGTACGTGTCTGCCAAATATGATTCCAAGCCACGTACATTCTACTCACTGCCTAAAGTTCACAAACTGATAAACTCTTGGATGAATCCCATGACACCACCAGGTAGGCTGGTTATTTCAGACTGTGGCTATGAATCATACAGGATCAGCGAGTTTATCGATTATCATCTACAGCCCATTGCTAATAGGCAACCGAGATTTCGAAAAAACACTGATGATTTCCTAGCAAAACTTGCCCAAATCAAAGTCCCACTGAATGCAATCCTAGTAACTCTAGATGTAGATTCAATGTACACAAACATTGATATTGAAAAGGGTATGAACTTGGTCCGATGGGCTTTTAAGAAATACCCAGATATTCAACGTCCTGATACAGAGATCTTGTCCCTATTAGAACTTAGTCTAAAATGGCAATGATTTTGAGTTCTATGAAGATATCTACCAACAGATTAGTGGTTGTGCCATGGGCAAACGTTTTAGCCCAGGTTTCGCAAATATCTACATGGCAGAATGGGAAGAAGGTGTGCTTAAAAGGTGCAATAAAAGCCCTCTTAACTTTAATAGGTATCTCGATGACATCTTCTTAATTTGGTCACACGCTAAAAAAGACTTCACAGAATTCTTACTCACTCTAAATAGTCATGATCCCAATATCAAACTTAAGGCAGATATCAATGATAGCTCAGTTCATTTCTTAGACTTAGTCTACAAAGGCAATAAATTCAATGCATCCAGTTATATAGATCATAAGGTTTATTTCAAGCCCACAGATTCACACCAGCTACTGCACAAAAAATCTTTTCCCCCTCCACACACTTTCGAAGGACTAGTTAAATCACAAATCATTTGATTTTATAGGAACTCTAGCGATAAAGAAAGTCTAAATTCAGCATGTTCAACCTTATTTCATGCACTGAAAACAAGAGGCTACTCTTCGGAAAATCAAGTCGAACACCTTACAGAAGATAACATATAAACAATATAGCCCAACAGATCAGGCCACCACTAGGAGTAGCCAAAACCAACAAGTCCTTATGAGGGGACACTCCAGGAAATGTCGAAAAACTATGTGTAAATTAGACAAATTTCTCCTGAACCAAGATAGCTTTACTAGCTTTCAAACAAAATACAAGTTCCAAATTCAATCACGCCTGGATTGCGACACAGAAAATGTAGTTTACTTACTATCATGCAGGCTGTTAAAAAAAAAATAGGTAGGGCAAACAAAAGGTCCATTCAGAGTGCGTGCCACTAGGCATATATCCGACATACACCTGAATGAGGACACTAGTGTAGCTGAGCATTACGTGACCCTTTGGGTCTAGACCCGTTATTGCATTTAAGAAAAAACCCTAATCTCCGCAGCCTCCTAGTGAAAGCAAAACTATGTAAAGATCGATAATTAAAATAAAGTGGCACCTGTCTATAGCGACCACTTTGAGAACAGTCAAAGAGATGTCGCTAAAGAAATCTGTTCATTTAGTATTGTCAATTAATACAGCTGGTGGTTTTTTGAGACTACAGAGTGGCGACCCTTCAAGACACGTGGTGGTACAACCGTTCATCTTCGGGTTCCACCACACTCTGGTCCCACAGGCAGGTGACGGCTATCGACAGGCTGGACTGTAGACAGAAGAAAAGCATTGTGTTGCGCTAAATATAAACTATATACCACACAGTATATTAGAACAAAGCTAATATAAGCGATGATTGAGACAAAATCAACAAACTCTCAAGTAATAAATAGTCCAGTCGAAATTGACATGGACCCGGGCATTTTAGTTAACAGTCCAATTTTGTTTTAATTACATCAGCATGACCTAAAATAGCTGCCAGAAAAATTCTCAAAAATTCACACTTGGGGAAATATGTTTCTAGGGCAAATTAAAAATGGCCGCCAAAATGCGGGTTAAGATTCAGGGAATATGTCATTTAGATAGACCTGACAATTCTCGGCAGGCTTACTAAAGAAAATTACTTTAAACTAATGATAAACTGTGTGATAAACACAAACTAAGCAACTTTTATGTGTAAATCTCTCAAAAACCTCTCAATAAACTTAGGAAATACAATGAAACCATACATAACTGATGATTCATACTTTGAGCTGTTTTGGCAGTGACCTTCGCATTTAAAGTGAATGCTACAGGCAATGCCTCTCTTGGAGGAGCTACATGATACAAATAAACGTGTACTGCTAATACACTGACATCGTATATCTATAAGTAGCGCCGGTGGTGCTGGCGCCTTGTCAGTGATGATTGAGGGCACTGCTCCATCTTCTACCTTATATCCATATTCTTCCTTCTTCAACACAGCTTTTAGGTGGCGCCATGTACTGACTTGGTGATGTACACGAAGGCTATGGAAATATGCTGCTCTACAGGTGGGTGGCATGCGCTCAACCGGTACATGCTTAGAAGAAATGGCATTCAGGTATCTGAGATTGTCTAACCCCTGACTTTTCGACCCTCCACTGTAAAAAGCTTTAATGAATTTTTCTCCAATTACATGTACATCTTCCTTTGATGCGGAGATGTCACCAAATATAGCTACATCCTCTCGCAACTTTGGTGAAGACTGAAGCTTTTTAAGTTGTTTTACCTTGCCCATGCCATACAAAGCTGATGTAGTATCACAGCCAGACATACTGTGGGCAAATGGCAGACACATGCACAGCTCTCTACCTAAAATATCTTTAGCCACTGTAATGCATATCTTTTGTTGCCTAGTTTGTAGGAAGATATTTGAAGACATGCTTGCATGATAGAGTAGCAGAATCACAACATCAATAGCATCGGCAACAACTATCGTGGGTCGCTCTGGTTGTGACAGTTCTAATGCCTTTCTTACGATCACAACATCAGCATCACCTTCATCTCCAGCATGCTCTACCTCAACACCTGCATTTGCTAAATGTTCTGCCAGCAAATTTATGGTGCTCTGTTTATTGTGTGTTTGACAAAAATCCAGCCTTGTTTCCTGGAACAGGTGTGTTGTTTTGAACCGCCACATCAGGAAAATCTGGTTGATTAATTCGCCGCCTCTTCTGTTCTTGGTCCTTTGTTGTTGGTGCATTATAGCTATCAAAGATTATGCATTTCGGCACTCCAACCACTCTACAATGTATAACCACAGACACAAATGAGCTAGATACAGTTTCCATCGTCCCGATCTTTGGCCAACCTATCCGATGTAAAGGTGCGCAACCACCAAAAACTGTTGCTGCTGGCTCTGGGATCAATTGCTGCACAATCGCAGTGTCCGTGTCAACTATGTACTTTGCCAGTTGTGACTTTTGGGATTTCCTCATAGTACCATCATCGTGGAAAAGGGATGGACATACTGTGGCAAGTTCTTTTTTCAATTTTTCTTTTATCTAGAGGGCCGGAAACATAGGCGCTAGACATTAAGCGATGGTAGAGTTCTTGAGAAGACATATGACCGTCTTCGTTTCCGACTTTGACCACTTTTCGCATGACAGCAAAGGTCACAGCTTGGTCTGTTCTCCTTAGGATAATATCACCAAACTTTCTTTCATTTAACTTCTTGTGAATTTTCTGGCCAATGTTAATTGCATCATCAACAGTAACACGATGATCTGCAATTAATCATGTAGCAATGTTTCTCAACTGATGCTCATTAACTGTGAAAGGACTGTGTTCCATAAGAAAAGATTTAAGCTTTTTCACGTCTTCTAGATTGCGTTTCATGTTTGCTGGGTGAATTTCCCTATGCTGTTCTGACCATGTTCCCGTGAATGTGTCAGTCAACGATCGCAGAGCGTGTACTGTGCTATGATATGTGCTGTGAGGAGCCATTTTGTTCTAGCAGAATCCTTGTGTGTTATGTTGATCAATCCTTCTTGAGTTTTTTTAGCTCTCATACGGCACTGCTCAATGGTCATATCCGACTATGTACCACTCCAATACACTTTTTCATTTCTACAGACAGTAAAGTATCCTTCGTGCTTGGGCCCTTCAAGGCAGGGGCATAGTTCAAGAGAATCTTGAAGATAAAGGCGACAACATTTCGTGCAATTGTTATGCCCAGTGGCAACAAAGAATGGCAACATTAGCTGTGTAGCTTTCAGATGGAGTCGCCAGTCACCAGTACGTTCAGCTCTGATGAACAACTTTACAATTGCTATGAAGTCCATGAATAAAGACCATAATTTGCCTGTTCTGGACTTTTCTATATTCTTCCTCAAATCACAAACTTGCTTACATAGATTTTGCAAATGTTTATTGTTACAAACATCATCTGGTGAGATATCATGTGACATGAGTTCGTTACATAGATTGTGTAGCTGTGACCACATGTCATCTGTTTGCATATGGTGTTGAGTTTCATGTGTTGTAGCAATTTCGTCTTCGGTTGGGTGTTCATTTGATGAGCTATACCTATCATCATCAACGTCGCTGTCTTCATCTTGCAACTCGTAGAGTACAGATTCATCATATGTGTTACATGAGATGTTATCAGCTGTACCGTCGTTAAAATAATCCATCACCTTGTGGTTCAATTAACAGAAGATGCAATGCAGTATCTGTCATGAGACATTCCCTCAGTGTCTTTGTGTAGGCTTTTCCCTCCATCATTTTGGGGAGAGAGTTGCTAGCGTAGACAGTTTCCCACAAATCATCTAACCCACTACCCTCCATGATCTTACAGCCAGCGCCAAGAAGAGACATTAGTTGGTGGAAACCATCCAGACGTATGTATATATTCGCAAACTGGATGGAGTTGTCTTGCTTAATTTTGTAGCTTTTCAAGTACAACGGTTGGTCAAACGTTATGGTTGCACAACACATCACTGCTTTTCTGGCTTGTGACTGCACAAACATCATAGTACTATAAATAGCTTCATTTGTTCCTGGAGTCAAAGGAACCATGGGTTTGTACACTATTGCAGTACAGTGGAAATTGTCAACTGTAGCTACTTCAGACATAAAGCCCTGCCAGTTTGGTGGTTGAGCTGTGAGAATGCTAGAATCCAGCCACAGTGTGTCTAATCTGCTATAATTATCGATAGATAAGCTGATAGGCTTAACTTCTTCACATCCGACATTAGTGATTTAGTTGGACATTGGTATGGTAGAATAAAAGCACCACAATCTCCGGCTTGTTTGATGTCATCAGCAGTTAAATTTCTATGACATATTGCTTTTACAGGATCTGCTCTGCATTCAGTCACTGTTTGACATGCAATAATCACCATCACATGAGTTGTATCATGACCAGAAATGTTATCCTCGTTGTAACCAAAGTTGTCAGCAACCCATTGGTAGAACCCACCCCCTTTCCTCTTCTCTATGAGTCCAGGACATAGTTCTTCAACAGATGCGCTTCCGACTGCAGCTCTCTGGAAAGCAATGACTTGGTCACAGGATGTGCTTAGTCAGAGCAACGAAAGTACATCAATGATCACGCGGGACCTGGTAGACTGGTGGATAAACTAGTCAATGGATAACAGTAGTGGTGATATAAACGACTGCTTCACAGCTGCTTGCATAATAACATGACATACACACACCAGCATCAGTTTCATATTTAGCTTAGCGGATTCGCTGCGAGGTTCATGAAATTAGTTCTTTTAGGGTATCTGGTACCTCACGCTCAAGCTTTTCCAAGTCCAAGCTCGACGGCTCTAGATATACAGCTGTATTTTGATCTATATCCTTGATCCTTTGATTAACCAAGGACCCCACCAGTCTGAGTAGTCGTATATTCTCATCTTGATCATTACTTGTTGATGCTGCATCATATGAATCATGTATGATAGATGAGGCTGCATACGTTAGTGTGTCTACGTTTGTACGGCCTTCAACCTGAGCTATTGTCACGTCTTTCCAAAAATGATCAACAAGACGGCGTTGGATGTGCTTTATGCTGTATCCGGGGACACCAGTCGGCAAGTAACTGATTAACTGTAAACGAAGATCTTGCAATGTAAACTGTTGATGTTGCTGTTCTGGCTTTGTTAGATGTGTGAATGCTGCATCATTTATGTCCGCAAATTCCGTTTATTAGACGGTGAAAGACCACATGAGCTTATGCTTTTACAAGATATGAATTCTTGCATGCACTGTCGATGGTATTTTGTCTCTACCGCACAGAGATCACCAGCAAAAAGTATCCTGGCCCTTAAATCGTCTGCTATTTGGTCATGCCTTTTCTCGCAAGTTTTCAGTAAGCTTTCTTGGATTATGCTGTGTTTATCTTTTCCGATAAATTCTATGCTGCGGATGGGAGAATGTCGTTCAGGGTGATGCTGAGCAGCATCAAAATCAAGTTCATTAGTGCAAATTAAGCAACGTGTATGATAATCATATGGGGAAAATTCTGATCGCAGTGTAGGCGTGGATGCTCGTAATTTTTCATTGTCTCTGTCTACAGTCTATTGGGCCTTTGCGATATTTCTGGATAATGTGTAGTCCTTATAGCAGTTATCGTGTACATAGTGTTCATTCGACAAAGATAATTTGAAACGAATATCATCTCCATGCCTTTCTGACACGTCAGTCAATGTTGAAAGTCCTCTAGGACCAACTTTTCTACACCTGCAATCATTATAATCATTACAAACGACACAAATCTCTTCATGCCGCGTGTCAGTCATAGTCCATTTCTTTTGAAAATTGATTGAATAAGTTTTTAGATTCGATAGATCGAATTATGAATCAAAAGTGCTTTTCACTTTACTTTGATTACCACTTTCTAAACATACCCCGGTCTATATATTATTGTAAAAATAAACGTACTAATATTTGGAATATTTATGTTAATCATCTTTTAGCTTCGGGCAGTAACTAGTTTAAATGCGTCTGATTGCCTGACCGTCAAATATGTGAAGAAACATTTTAAATCGCTGCATATAGCGATTTTCTTAGGCATTCGTTTTGCCAGAAAAACAGAGGTTGCTACTATATAATTGTTTAACGCTAAAAATCCATTTTGTTTTATTATACATGAAATTATTTTAAGTAGTGAGTGTGTTAAATACCGCAATACAGCATGGGTTGCTGTAAGCACCAATAGTTATCGGTAAGACTAATTTCAGGAGTAGTTTACAGAATACTTACTAAATTATATATGTTTTTTCGTATTTCGCACGTCATGTTATAAGGGTTAAAAAAACCATGTTTCCCCAAGTGAGAATTTGTGAGAATTTTCTGTGTGCACTTAGGACAGTCATATGCAGAATCTGGCACCAAAATGTGGATGTTAACTAAAATGTCCGGGTGCACCTATTTTCTCGTCTATTTCTACGGGTCTAAAAATAAACAAGAAATTTTCACTTTTAAAAAACTGGGCCAGTGCTTTATCACTATATTACTACTACTACCACTACTACTACTACTACTACTACTACTACTACTACTACTACTACTACTACTACTACTACTACTACTGCCTACCTACCTACCTACCTACCTACATACCTACCACTGCCACAACTCGCACTACTACTACTACTACTACTACTACTACTACTACTACTACTACTACTACTACTGCTACTACCACTACTACTACTACTACTACTACTACTGCTACTACTACTACTACTACTACTACTACTATTTTCTTTTTTGAAAATCCGACGCTGACGCAGTCGAACACACTTCACGGAGGAACTCCTTTAAAAAAGGCTTGCAAACCCCCATGAAAAATCGGGTGAAATAGCAGGCTTTATTAATAGTATATGAATAACAATACAAACTTAACATATCAAAACAGTGCAAGCTAAAATACTCTATTACCATATACCACACCCATGGCATAACTACATAGTAGTAGGCCCAAATGGCGAGCATAGTTACCCAACAAGTGGTAAAGCGACTCATCAATAATTAGCAGTAAGTTGCTGCTACTCATTGACGCCATTGAGCTGATTCATGACCGGCAGGCTCAGTAGATCATATGTAGTTTAACGTAGCACCCCGTATAGTATTAGGCCCAAATGGCGACGTGCCTCGTCAATAAGTAACAAAAGGTCACTCATTGACGCCAGTTAGCCGATTCTTAAATACCGGGTGGGCGTAGTAGCCTTTATGTCATATAATGCACAAAGCAAAAGTATACAAACTATGACTACATAGATGGCGCCTTGGGTTCACATTCTAAATTTACTTCATTATAAGTTTTTACCCTGGAACAAATACACCCACAGTAAACATTTACGACAGGATGCTAAGTGTATATATGTAAAATGTCATACTCTGTTAACCTAATGAACTCGAAAGTCGGATCACCTCCAGAATATTGACGCGATGCTCATTTGATATTTAAATATCCCGATTCCCAAGGTTAGGTTATTCGTCAAAATTATCATCTCCTAAGACATTAAAATTGTAAAATAAAGTCAATTAAATAAAATAAAATACCATATATCCATATACAACAAGCAGCGAGTGTGCTAGCTTATACAAGTTCTGCTTCTGCTATTTTTAGATATCCGTGTTCAATTGATACTAGGCCAGTTTTGCACCATACATCTTTAAATCTACTTTCTTTTCCATGTTCCACTAGCCTGTAAAATTCGCAATGAATGCAGTTTATCAACAATGATCGAAATATAGCTTGTATGGCTCTTTGGTGGTTGTTTCGTGTTTTATCTCTGCCCTCTGAACACCGATGCTTCCAAATGTCCCACACTCCTACATATAACAGGGATACTAACAATTCTTTCTCCTTGCTATTAATGATTCGTCCGATAGTTGAGCAATCTTTGAACATAATTGTTTCAGCCATTAATTTTACATATGTGATTCCAAATTTAGCAAGGAGCATATTGATATATACCCAAAAGCCTGTAGCTATACAACACTGTGTAAACAGATGGTCTATTGTTTCCTCCTCAGTATTACATAATAAGCACCGGTCTGTACTTGTTATTTTGCACATATAAGTCAGATGGCCGACCCATAGCCTTCGATGGAGTAATCGCCATGCCAGGTCCCGTGCATTTGCTGGTAGACAAGGTAGATGTATGTGTTCCACGTATTTTTCCAGTTCTTTGGCGTGCATCCTAAATTGTTTCAATGCCTAACTGCAATAGGAGACCGTCTCCGACTTTGCATTAGCATTCCATCCCAGTCTCTAGATGCCATGTTGTATTTTTATATGCTCTGACTTAAATACTACCCATTCACCAGGTATTGCATTCTTTATTCTAAGAAATAAGTGTTGGGTATCAATATCCCTCATTGATGTTGCTCTTGCTACATCCTGCATCGCAATCCATTTGCGAGATTTTGGATTTACTAAATCACATAAATATTGAATGCCATTTTTGGCCATAGAGGGCAAATATAATACAGCATCATTATCACGAATCAACTCTTGCCCCCACAGACATTGCTCTAAGGCATCTTCCCAACAAATGGGCTGTGGCATTGATCGTGTAAATATTTGTAAAGCTTCGAGCTGTTCTTTATATACGTTTGGTATCTTCTGATGGCTAGGTAGCTGTTTATTGCACAAAAATGAACATTCTACTGGTATTGGATCTACGTACCTTTGTAGAAGTGTCCTTGCAACACTTGACCAAGATGAGTTTGAAGTGAGTAACTTATTCAAGAATTTCAGTTTTAAAGAAGCACACTTTGCTAAAACATTAACCAAATCCAGGCCTCCATCATGCTTTTCATTGGTGAGGATTGACTGCGATACTAAATGGGCTTTGTCCTCCCATAAGAAGGACAAAAGTAACGTGTTGATCTTTGACTCTACTGATTTGGGCATATGAACTACTGAAGCGGTATACCACAGTCCAGATAAAATTAAATTATTAAGGACAAATGTCCTGCCAAATACAATTAGGCGACATCGTATCCAATTTACAATTGCACACTTTAGGTTGGATAGCCTTTCTTCCCAGTTTATTATTACATCATGTTCTCTACTAAAGTAAATACCCAGCATCTTTATGACATCATCTGACAAGTTAATATCCATAACATTGTTAGTTCTGTCCTTCCAAGCGCCCAAAAATAATCCCTTAGATTTGTCTCTATTGACCTTAAGCCCTGATGCCTTTTGAAAATCTGATAATACTCCATTTAAAATTCTAAAATCTGAATTTTTACCTGCAAACACAGTCGTATCATCTGCATATTGAGACACCTTTAGTGGCCTTTCTACGCCACGTATGCGTATTCCCTGAAAATCATTACGTTGCCTCAATGTGGCCCCAAACGATTCCATAGCTATGACGAATGGAAGCGGAGACAATGAGCAACCCTGTCTGACCCCTCGTTCCAACACTACAGGTTCAGATAGATGATTATTTACTAAATAGCAACTTGTTATATCAGTATTTAAAATATTGACCCATTTAATAAATCTGGAACCAAAGCCAATATGGTCTAAAGACTTAAACAAGAAATCCCATTCAAGTCTGTAGAATGCCTTCTCGTTATAAAGTGCTGTTATTGCTGCTGGGATGCAATCCTGTTCAACTAATTGAATAAGGTCCGCTATAAGCAATGTGTTGTTTAATATTGTTCTTCCTGGTACAGAGCACGTTTGTTCATCATCAATTACTTCGCCTAGAACTACGCCAAGTTTTAATGTTAGTGCCCGAGTAATAATCGTATGGTCTACACAGAGTAGAGAGATTGGTCTATAATTCTGTATTTTATTTCTGTCACCCCTCTTGTATATAAGCCGAACATATATGCGTGGGCCATCGATGGAGGGAGATGCCCTTGCTTAAAAATGCTAGCTGCTATTTCTTCTAATACTGGACCAAATATGTGTCAGAATGTTTGATAAAATTCGACCGGAAGTCCGTCGCAGCCAGGAGACTTTTCTAACTTCATACCTTTGAGGGATTTTGTCAAATCATCAATTGTTAGTGATTGGTCACAACCTTTGCGACATGAATCTGGAAGTCTTTGCGTTATATTAGCTAAAATATCTCTAGTTGCAGCTTCATCACTTCCCTCAGATTATACAATGATTTGTAAAATTTGGATACTGTTTCCATCATCTCTGCATTTGAGGACACTGATACACCAGCATTAGTCTTCAGTGAGCGCATTAATTTCTCTATACCTCTTGCTTTTTCCAAGTTACAAAAGTAACGTGTAGGCTTTTCGCCCTGGGTGTGTATTTGTGCTCTTGACCTCATTTTGGCCCCATCAAACTGATATTGCTCTATTTCATTTAGTCTACCTTTTAATTTAACCAATAGTTCGTAATAATTATATTCCCCATCATTAATTTTCTTACTAATTTTACACACCGACCTCTGAAGCGCCTTTTTACGCTTTCGCATTTCTCGTGCTTTCGTGATGGAATACTGCCTTGAAATGTGTTTCAGGTCGGATTTAGCATCCTCCCACCAGTCTGTTATACATTCATACAAACTTATCTTTTCATCCCAATGCGTCCAACAACTTTCTACACATTTGCGATAGCAACTATCTCGTAACAACGCTACGTTGAGTTTCCAAAATCCATCTCCCTGTTTGATCCAGTCAGCATTGTCTAATGTGATGGAAAACATATTGTGATCAGATAAAGTTACTGGTTTTATGTTAGTTTTACACATGTAACCTTTCAAGGAGCGTTCTACATAGAACCAAATAAAGTTCCTGCCCTCTGGATTTTCAATCCGATAAGTGTCTAACAAGCTTTTATATTCACAGATGTGTTTCAAAATATTATGAGATGTGTCATTGAAATTAGACCTAGCGTTTCTGTCTTTAGCTTCATCTAATATGCAATTAAAGTCATCGCCCATAATTAGGTTTTCAGGCGTTGTCTTGAATTATTGTGGAAATATCATTTAGAAATTCACAACGCAATTGATGAGAGGTTGGCGCATAAAGGCACATCAAATTTAAACTTGTGTTTAGTACATCAATTGATACACAAATCCATCTACCATTTATATCTGATGACGAGGATATAACGTCAACATAGTTGAGACAGCGGGGCAGGATAAGAATGGCCACTCCCGCACTATTGTCTTGTGATAAAAAATAAAATATCTGCTCTTTTGAAATATTTTTGAGAGATTCATACACTTCATGTTTTTGAATTTTGGTCTCCTGTAGAAAAGAAATATCAACCCTCTCATTTGCTAATTCTTCAAGCAAGTGACGCTGCTTGACTTCGGTGTTTAATCCTCTGCACTTTATGGTGCAGATAATCATAATTAGTAAAATGATGTTTACAGCCGCCATCATTAGATTAACTTGAATTGTTTTTAGCTGGTTTCTCAGACCATTTACCTAATTTTCCTGCGAATTCAATGTTTCCTAGTTCTACCACAGACAAATATTCTTATTTGGAAATATCATACTCACGGTGCAGTAGGCGATATTTAACGCCTCTCGCCGTTACATAGGGCACTAACACTTCACCACCTTCTGATCGGTACATCACCATTTCATATTTCATCTGTGAACTCTGTGTTTGTATTGACACATCTGATTCTGCAATTGACATTGTATCATCATCCATATCATTTTCCTCAATCTCAGATTCTGAGCTAGTGTCTTCTTTCTGGCGCTTACTGTCACTTGACTTACATTTGGCAGCAACACCATTCCCCATAGCTTCAAGCTGACTTAGATCAATCGGGCTTAGCGGGAAATCGACAGAGCTTTCTGTTTTCTGTGACCTAAATTTACTCTGTCCTAATATTAAGTCATCCTCTAAAGAGTAATGATCTGTGTCTCAGTTACTATCATCATTCGCCTGTCTTTCATTTACGTCCATAATGGACCCCAGCACATTTTGATTAAAATCCGGGCTTAAAGTTATTCCCTCCTCTAATATTTCTATCTCATCATCTGCACTTACTTCAATAGGATTTGTTGCCTTTTCTATCGCCTTTATAATGGTATGAACTTCGACGGTAGTTTCTGCAGCGATGTCATCAGAAGCATTTGAGCATCAGATGCATCCTTTAATGTAGGATTGCGTACTTCTACTGTGGGGTTGTTTTTGTTGTTTGGACAGCGCCATTTGAAATGGCCAGTTAAACCACAGAACAAACATTTATTTCTAATTGGACAATCTGCTGCAAGATGGGCAGTACCAAGGCAGATTCTGCATTCTTTTATCTACCCTCTATACCATAAGGGCAGAACAAAGCTGCCATCAAGCGTCAATCTGTTTTGCAAAGGGCTATCTACTTTTTCAAACCAGATGCGCCTTACACCATTCTCCAAAGTTCTGTCAAACGGATATGTTTCCCTTTCAATCTTCTGTATTTTACCATACTTTTTCAGTTCATTCATGATTCATTCATCTGGAATCTCCAATGGAACTTTCATTTTAACTAACAATCTATCCGACTCGATTTCTTCTACATTACACACTTCGCCTTTCACAACAAGGACCTCTTCTAGCAGCTTCTCCTTAATACTTTCATTCGCCACAGTCACATTCCATACAGTTTTAGTAACATTGATAAGCCCCTGCAAAACAGCAGGCCCCGCGCCAACGACGTCCTTTAACCCATGATACACATCGATAGCCGTGACACCACACCCCTTTTTTTGTTATTTTAAGGCCTAGGGTACGCTTATATTAGTTTGCCATGGTGGTTTTTTTTAAAAGAGGAAACCCATACTACTACAATATTTAATGGCGATAATACAAATATATAATACCAAGACGTCAAGGAAAGAGCTAAACACTAAATAAATAGTGTTCCCTTCTGAAACCCCGACGTCTACCAACAAATATACGAATAGAGAATACAGTCGTATATGTGTTAGTTTGAACCACTTATTAGGTGGTTCACTAACACCTAACTGATTACAGTATACTAACAGATATATGAATAAATAGTACAGTCATATATGTGTTAGTCTGTTCGGGTTGACCGGGGACAGCCAACTGACTATAAGGTTTTATATGATTAAAGATCGAGGCTTGCGCTTACAAATGAGAATGGAATTAAATCTACTCACTCTAGCGATCTTGTCAAATATAATGCGCTAGCCAACGAACTATGGAAAGAGCATATTGGCGCGGGGAGAAATGTATTGCATTGAACACAGTAAGAGGAGCCCTATTAAATGGCGGAAACCGCCAGATAAGAGGAGTGCCTTTAGAAAATGGAGACACAAAATCCGCTCCAACCAAGACAAGAATTTACAAATTAAAGATAAAGTTTGAAATGAAATACTAATACGAAATATATGTATAAAATTTATCTACAAAATCGCGCTATAAACTAGCAGCTAGAGCTAAATAAACGCATGCGTCACTACTACTACTACTACTACTACTACTACTACTACTACTACTACTACTACTACTACTACTACTACTACTACTACTACTACTACTACTACTACTACCACTACTACTACTACCACTACTACTACTACTACTACTACTACTACTACTACTGCTGCTGCTGCTGCTTCTGCTGCTGCTGCTGCTGCTTCTGCTGCTACTACTACTACTACTCCTACTACTACTACTACTACTACTACTACTACTACGACTACTACTACTACTACGACTACTACTACTACTAATATTTATTTTCGATCATTGCCAAATCTGTAATAATAATACTTATAATACTAACAACAACAACAACAACAACAACAACAACAACAACAACAACAACAACGACATTAACAAACACCACCACCACCACCACCACCACCACCACCACCACCACCACCACTACCACCATCAACAACAACAACAACAACAACAACAGCAGCAGCAGCAGCAACAACAACAACAACAACAACAACAATAACAACAACAACAACAACAACAACAACAAAAATAATAATAATAATAATAATAATAATAATAATAACATAGTGTCTATATTCTTACCGCCAACTGTATAAATGTAAAGCACACTTCATATGCTACAGTTGTAGCCTGGCAGAATAAAGTTATTTTGAACTTGCAATTTTAAGCTTGGCACGTCTACCTGTATGTAATCACAAAGACTGGTGTGAAAGTCTTAAACATAAAGAATCCATTTGTGGCACCGTACCTCGTTATTGATGGACTGGAAAATCAATATTAATCAGTGAAACACGACAAAGATAACGAGATGCGATATAAAACACCCAGTAAATATAGTTGCATAATATTGGTAAACTGTGTTTCATTTCAGACAACTGTTAGTCATAATTACGTCTATGCATCCTAGAGGTCCGTTCCTAAAGTGGATGTTCTGATCGTAAGGGCATGCTACAGTTGTTAGTTTGTTAGTTGTTAGTTGGTGTTCAATGTCTTGATTAATAACATATTTTGTAGATTCTTTTACGAAGTGACATCATGGAAGATGACAATAATGTTAGCATCATATATCACTATAGTAATCCATCATTGGACATGTGTGACGGTTACCATAATGGGAATCCAATGATTCATGCATACCTGGCATTCTACAATGTATTTCCTGTGTCACTTTATAAGGCAGTTGTATCCGGAATAAGTGTCGTCGGTTCCCTGGCAAACATGATATTATTTCTGAATTTACTTCGTGCGAAGCGATATACATCTCCAATATTTGTGATGATTATTATTAGCTTGACAATAACAGATTTTACTGCATGTTTAAATCTGTGTCTTTCCACAACCCTGACCATGCCCGTCGTGATTGTACCCGGAACTGGTTTTCTGTGTTCACTCTTTTGGTATCTTGGAACATTACTTACATTAGCTACCACTTATTATTTAAGTGCATTTTCGGTGATGAGGTTCATTCATTTGACACGCCCTTTGGTTACTAAAGTTAGGTTCACCCCCACATTTGTGGCAATGCCTGAATGTCCATTTGGCTTGCATGCTCTATTGCTGCCCTTCTAATGACGATTCACTTCCGGCATACTTCTCCAAGTGTTGATGAATACCCAGGCACTGTTTGTCAGTACAGTCGTAAGACGAACCTAAAAGCTAAGGATTTAGCATTTGCCTGTTCTGCATTGATAATTCCGTTATTTATAATAACCTTGTGCCACGTGATTAAGCATTGCATTATGCGCAAATCAGAGACAGCGATTGCCCTAAGTGGGGGAACAACAGGGCGATCAACGAGTACCTTTGTTCTTGTGATAGTGCTGACTGTATTTATGATGTCCTATATACCTGCAATTAGACACTTGTTCGCGCTCAGTTGTTCAATGTACCACTTCAACCATACCAAACCTGTTATATATCTTGCAGCTTAGCTTATACTTATTATCTGGCTTCCTGAATCAATACTTTAAAGTCGGTCAGAAAAGACATTGCTGATATTCTTGCCTGTTTTCTAAAGTATCCCTGACGTTTTCCATTAGTATAGACCATGCAAGTCAAAATCATCTCTTCTGATACGTCTTATATTCCGACGTGAGTCACTTATATTCTTGAAGACATAACCAACCTTCTGCCGATCATTGATCATGTTTATTCCACGCACGCAAGCACGCACGCCCGTGCGTGTGTGTGTGTGGTACAAACATGATCAATGATCGGCAGAGGGTTGGCTATGTCTTCAAAAATATAAGTTACTCACGTTGGAATATAAGACGGCTATATTACATATATATATATGTAAAGATCGTAATCAGGATTAACAAATACCAGATGCCCATAATACGTATTATTATATCATTATACATAGTATTATGATTATGGACTTAAATAATGTCTGCTTTGACGTAAAGATCGTAATCAGCCCATGGAAGGTGGATTAACCTTTGCAATATATATATATATTGAAAAGGTTAATCCACCTTCCATGGGCTGATTGCGATCTTTACGTCAAAGCAGACATTATTTAAGTCCATAATCATAATACTATGTATAATGATATAATAATACGTATTATGGGCATCTGGTATTTGTTAATCCTGTTGTGGCGAAAGAGGTCAAAACTTGCGTCTGTAGTGGTATTGACGAATGTGCATTTGCAGGCCTAAAGAAAACTATTTATGAAAATTTACGACTGGATTCATTGGTTCGATAACCAAATCAGACAGTCCAGTGGTAATATTTTAATAATAGTCTTTCTTGGCCTGTAAAAGGCCGTTCGTTAAATAAATAGTTTACTGTTGGTATGTGACATCTTTCAAACTAATCCTTATCGCTCTTTGAGAACATTTTGAATAACGAGATCCCGGATACTCGTCCCAGTTTCTTGTAACTTATGTTCATGGGTATTGTTGCAGCCTTTGTCCCCGTGTGCAACAGATGGACCAGCCCCAAGCTGACCAGACTGTATCTAATCCAAGACAGCCCACAACCATAGTCATACGTAGCTCAAATTGTAATTTAAATAAGGTATAATTTAACTAAGCCACATGTTGTTCTTCGCTGCTAAGTATGGTGCTCTTGGAAAAGGAGGCATACACAAGATTCTGTGATAGCATTTGTAGAGATACAGTTTGGTCACCCTCTTGGATTTTAAACCCTCTTTTATCCAGGCATTTGCGAGATAAAACATAAATCAAAGCATATAGACACGATATATACGAATACACAATCGATTTGACTGAGGAAGACATGATATCGTACTAAGCTTTAAATTTGTATTGCAAGCTAAATGTATGATAACCGTGTACATGCTTATTGAAATGCACTGGACAATGCTTCCTACTTCAGATTCATGCTCCCCACTGAGAATATGAATCATTTACATATGTGGCCGATCATTGTAAAAGACAGATGATAGAATGGTGGCAGCGATAGAATGGTGACGGCGACAGAATGGCGAAAACGATAGAATGGTGACAGCTGAGTGGTATGGGTTGAGTAGTCTATCCCTAACTGTTGCCTCAAATAAGATTATATTCTTCTTCTTCTTGCGTTCGTCGTTTTCATGACTGTAATCTTAGACAGTTTTTCTAATTTGGTGCATGAAAGCTGCACTGGTCATCAGAATGTCCCTGTCTCCTCTGCTCCTCTTTTCAAAGAATACGTCAATAGGCCAGAAGCTTCTCCTAGCCTGCTCATATCACTGGCAGTGATGCAAGAGATGTTCTGCTGTTTCTTCTGCTGGCTGACACTCACAAAGTGCAGAATCTGTAATCTTGAGGTGGTGAAGATGTGCATTGAGACGATTGAGACCAGTCCTCAATCTGAAGTTACTAAGGCTTGTATTGCATCCTTATGCTGCCTGCTGGTGATTCTTGTGGCTTTAATGATATGCTTCAGTTCTTTAAAGTCAACCTCGCGATTGAATTGTTCTTTGTTTGACCCTTTGAGCCAGTTGATCAGCTTTGCCATTTCCTGATATGCCACAGTGGGAGGGGATTAACTCTAAGTTGGCATTGTTCTCCTTAGCCGGTTGTATAAGAATTTTCATGAATTAAATCTGTGCTTTCCCTTCCACTCTCCAGGGCCTGGAGGACTGAGAGGGAGTCTGTC